>APFE031276019.1:121382-301416 GCA_000404065.3 Pinus taeda | reverse complement strand
AATTGCTTCAGAAATTAAATTTACTTGTGAGCCACTATCAAACAAAGTATCAATCTTTTGATGCTTGGAAACAACTCTAATATGAAAAAGCTCATGCCTTTTCCTCTCATTTTCTTCATTATCAGTAGATTGTGTAGAATTACTAGTAGATGCTTCAAAAATTTTACCTTTTATATCTGTGGCTGCAATTGTTGTTTCATCTCCTAAATTTGACCCCAAATCCTTTTGAATAACTGCAACAGTCTTCTTCTTCTTTCCCTCTTACTTCTTGGGTTTCAGTTCCAGATGCAGAATCCAATAGTGTTTATCATCATGCCCATCCTTTTTACAGTGAGTGCATGAAGATTTGGTCTTTTGTACAATATTTGTCTTCCTCTCTTTCCATTTCTGTTTTCTTTTCTCCTTATTCTTGCTTGCAATGGTTTTTGATGATCCCCCAACTTCTGGGTTCACATTCTTGCCTCTAGCCTCTAGATGTGTAGCTTGAACAGATACCTCATCTATGCTAGTGGGATTAAACATGAGAATTGTGTGTCTTAAGTAGTTGTGTAGACCACCTATATAATTCAGCAGAGTTTCAGGTGAGTCTAAAGAAATTCCTAGAATCAAAGCTTTTTTCCTAAATTCTTGAGTGTAACTTTGTACACTTTTCCCTTTTAATTGTCAGAGAGTTTGCCAACTCATCATGGCTTGTTGCATATAGGCTAGAGGATAGAACTGTTTTTTAATTGCAGAAACAAATTCACTCCAGACAGAAAGAATCTTACCATGCTTCTTCATGTCAGCTTGTGTCATGCCTTCCCACTATACCAAGGCAGTGCCTCCAAGGCATAGGCTGGCTAGCTGAATCTTACTACTACCTAAATCAATGTTCTGCACTCTGCAATAAACATCAATCTATCTAATCCAATTATCCAGCTTCTCTACATTCAACTCTCCATCATATATTGGTAAATCAAATTTAACATCTAATTTAATCAAAGATGTCTTCTTTTCTTTTCAGGGCTACTAGGAGGTGTGGGAAGTTTTTCTTCTTTCCCCTTGCCTTTAGAGTGGTCATGGAGGAGAGATTCTTCTGCTCCTTTATCTCATTTGGAGTTTGATGCATCTTCCTCTCTACCTTTCTTAAATTCTCTATACATTTCCTCTACCATGGCTCTCATGGTCATGAAACTATCCATGAACTAAGGGTCTGATTCCAAGGGACTTTCTTCTGACATTATCCTCTTAGGATAGACTCTTCCAATTTCAGGGTTAATGTCAACCAACTCTCCTTCTCCTAATTTAAGTTTTGATCTAGTTAGCATTCAACAACAAAATCCAGCACAAGCTTGTCTAACCTTAGTAAACTAGAGCTCTGATACCACTTGAACTGGAATTTATCCAGGACAAAGAATTAAAGGTATTACAAGCTCATGTGCATGGATGCGCCTATGTTACTTTATGCAATGGATCGATAAGATTGCAAAATACATAGACACTGAGGTAGTTAGAGAAAAAATAACAGGAAAACGTGTAATACAACAAGTTTAATAAGGAGTTCACCCAATACTCCTGGGTTACATCTCCTAGTCCAGCTTTTAGTGGTGGCCTCTCTATTATGTTTTCAAAGCAGATTTTCTTTACAACAGTGAGCTCAATTTGAGTCTCACTCAACATATATGAATCAGTAGGATTTGAGTACACAGACTATCCTTACTGGTACTTGACCTCTATTGGTCACAGTAGTATGAGCCCAATCTGAAACTCATACATGATAGGCCTATGCCGAGGAGCTCACTTGAACCTCTCAAGCTTTCTCTGGAGTGCACAGACTCTCTAACTCTCTCTAGCTCTGTCTAGCTTGATTCTGCCCTCAAGTCAGCTCGCCTTCTTCTCTCTATTCTCTACTCTTAGCTTTCTGCGTCTAACTAACTCCTCTCTGTTGAATGTGTCCTCTGCTTTTATCAGTTCATGGCTTTAAAGCCAGTTTGCTTTCTGTCGATTCGTTTCTACTTCTCGGTGTTCTAGTTTTTCTTCCTCTGTCTTTTCGAACTCTCCTATTCTGCGTCATCATCACTGTGTAACACTTCACAGGGAGTGGCCACCTATTCTGCAACGGGTGAGTGTGTTAAGTTCCTTGGACACATTTGAACGACCGTTATTTCTGTTTTCTCCAAGATGCCCACGAAACATGAATCTTCTGCCAACTCATCATCCATGTCAGACTTCAAATCCCATGTAATCTTGCTTTACAACCTTGTCAAATCCAGTCATTTATCGGGATGCGCCTCCGCTGTTGATCTGGGCCCCCTAGATCCTACGGTCATCGTTCATATCGAACGAGTAAGTAGCATGACGTTTACCTGTCTGATGTGAGCGGTTTTCTCTCTCTTTTGCCAGACGTGTGTCACTCAGTGTGTGGCATCGGGTGGGACTCGGTCAAAACTGCTTACCGCCTCGAGGCCTTTCGATATCCTGCCGGTTTTATGGAATCCATGGAATCGAATATATTACTTTTCCACATTTCATAGCCATTTCAGGTCCGGGTACTTTGGGGCTTTCCTTCACTAAGGGGGATGCCCTACGATATGCGATTAGCACTTTAGCGCTAATCGCATATCAGAAACCACCCCCGTTTCTTGAATTAGCCTCTGGTTTTGCCAATTTGCGCCAGCGCGCGTTACCATGGGCCAACGGCCTGCGCGCTTGACCGAGGGTCCTCATTGCTCCACGTTGATCACAATTGCAACTGTCACAAGGATTCCTTCTGATAACTTGATCTTTCTAAGACTTGAATCTGTTTGGCATAATGTGAATGAGTTTATGAAAACTTAGAGAGTGTTTAGGATCCAATTCAGATCACCCGTTCCAGTAATGGGGCCTAGATGTCATAGGCGAGATCACTCAGAACTCTTCATAGCAGCATAAGCATATACTCATGGCAACTGATTACTTCACCAGATGGACCGAAGCCATCCCGCTTTGGAAGGTTAACGAAGATGAGATAATATCTTTTATTGAGAAATTTATTATCAACAGGTTTGGCATCCCTCATGCTCTCATATTTGATAATGCTTCTTATTTTTCATCACTAAAATTGACTGGATTTGCTATCGATAAATCAACTCGCATAAGGTAGCATCAAACTATTACCCCAGGGAAATGGAGCTGCAGAGTCCTCAAACAAAAATCTCATCCGCATAATCCGTAAATCTGTCGCCGACAACCAGAGGAATTGGCACAACACTCTAACAAATGCCCTTTGGGCCGATAGAGTCACCCCAAAACTAGCATTAGGGAATTCCCCATACTTCCTTGTCTATGGACAGGAAGCGATTTTACCTCCCAATGTTACCCTTCCCTCTTTACATCTCTCCCAAGCCTCGAGAGGGACCCCTTCAACCTTACTTCAAAAAAGGATCAACCAACTGGTGAGGTTGGAGGAATTGAGAGATAATGCCATAAACAAGTTCAGGAATCACCAAATGATTGTGAAGAGATGGTTTGATAGCCATATCGTTGGAAATAAAGATTACCAAGTCGAAGAGTTAGTCTTGAAATGGGACAAGTTGAGTGAGCCGAAAGGTAAGCACATGAAATTCCAACATTTATGGTTGGGCCAGTTCCAAGTTGAGGGAAAAATTGGTCAGGGAACCTACAAACTTTATAGGGAGAAACTGAAAAACTCCTGTTAATGGCCAGCATCTTAAGAAGTATTTCCAGTAGCCACCACATCGTGGTTACCTCCTGAGTAGGTTAGGATTTTATTTTTTGTTAGCTTAGTTATATTTTTCTTTCCTTTTTTTCCTTTTTTGTTTTACGCAGAAGTTTTATCTTCCTTTTGTTTTGAACTTCAGTCTCTTTCAGCCATTTGATTTCGGTATTTCGATTTCGTTTTCACCTTTTGTAACTTTCTTTTGATTGCCCTCATGCATCATCTTCAACATTTTTCTTCCCTCACTGGCCTATTGATGAGTCTGCAGATCCTAAATTCATTATTACTTTGCAATTCAAATGAACCTTTGATGAGCCTCTGAGAATTGGAAAAATCAGGGGTAAAATTCAAATCAAAGCCACTCATTGGCATCTGTTGGGAACTAGGTAGTCTCTGTTGATAACCTGGACACCCGAAGCATGTAGGGACACCTTTATAAAATGAAAAAATGCGTAACCACGGTTGGATTGACATGGCGGAACGCTACATTTTTTTAAAATCCCACCCAGACCTATCCTATACTTGTCTATAAGGTTTGCAGTTATTCTCCATTGGTTCCACCCACCACACTAAAATTTCCAATATATGTCATCTACAAGTAAACCTCCTTTCATGGGCTAAGCTCGTTGTCGTATATCCTGTGGAAAATTTAATTGTGTTATAGTCTTTGTGCCTGAAACTAGAAGGACTTATTTAAAAGAAAATGAAATGTCGAGTCCTTGTGCCAATCTGGAAGGACAAGTTGCTTGGGAAGCTGGTTGGAGTAGGGACTGTTGCTGGACTTAGAGTACTGGTTGACACAGCAAGCCCAACCTTGCTTAAGCGGTTTAAAAATATGGCATGGTCCATGATTGTGCCCCATTTGATCATACGAAAGTATAGCACAAAAAATTCTTACATAAAGTGTGGATAAACATATCTACATATATTCGTCAAGCTTGATGCGTGATAAAGAGTTGAGGTACACACCTAAACAAGTATTAACAAACCGGAGATGGCCCCGGAAGGATTTTGAAAGTATAAAACAGGTAGAGGAGGGTCAATAAATGACATAATACGACCATTGGAGAATGCTTTTCAAAACCCTATCAGTGAGTAGAAGCTATTTGTCTTTATCCCGCCTAAAGCGATTAATGCTGAAGTGGAACCCATGCCTACCCGTCTATACAGTTTCCATTTCGAGTTTATCTTAACACCCTAATGTTCTACGGATCAAAGTTTATTTGGTAACGAAGATAACTGGTTCGCCCAGTGGTTTGCCATTTTGTTGTGGCCACAACCACTATTCATTTTTTCAAGTGTTTTTGTTGTTCCCTCCAGGGAATAGCACTTTTAGAGTTTTTTGCGGCCACAACCACCACCCTATTAAAACCTACTCTAGGGGAAAATTTGAATGGGTCCCCTAAGAAGTTTGATCTTTCTTTTCTCCGAATGATATCTGGAGTTGTTAGATGGAATTATGTCTTCAAAGTTGAATGGTTCAATGTTTAATAATTATGGTTGCAATGCATTTTGAGATTAAAATGGAAACTGTGACTGTACATGCCTGAAAAGTGTCACCAAATGCTTGATACTATAATTCGTGGAATCAAACTAAAGGTTCCTGAAGGTTAAATCATGTCCAGTGTTAAAACCTCGTCTAAGATAGTAGGAGTCCGAGATCGTCGTGTGATTGCTTACCCTAATGCCTCCCTTGATGCCTGAACTCTATATTTCATGGAAATTCCTTGAGGGCTCTCAATTCACAGTACCAAACATGAATAAGTGAAAACAAAATTCGAAAGAGATGCATCCCCACTGTGCCGAAAGACTTTAACCATTTCATCGCATGGCTATCCGTTCTTTAATCATGAGTTCCCCATCGCCTAGCAAGTTTAGAGCCATCAATGTGCCACGACCAAATAAAGATCACCACACCCTCTTGAGACTTAGAGCCTGAAGGACTCACAGAGCTCCCAGTTACAGAGTCTGTCTCTTTATGAAAGTTTTAATGAAGGCAAGGTTTGTTTTTGGGCGTTTCTATCATATCTCTCATAATCATAGCTAATGTTAATTACTTCTGCAGGCGAGAACCAAGAGAAGAAAAGCAAGGTCGGCGAGCTAATGCATAAGCATCATGAAGGGTTGCAACGAAAGATGCAAAGAGATCGTGAGATGGTAATAAAATTTGAGAAAGTAACGCAGCCTTTGAATAATCATCGCAGGAATAGCATGCCTAGTCCACATGATACCTATACTAGCTAGATTTTTGCTACCATGTGTCGTGGTTTTGGGACAGAATGGGGTAGGATGTCCTAAAATTCTGAGAAGACAGGAAGCAGAACAGATGTTGGTATAAGAGTTCTTATGTCACTCTGGGGACTCTAGATGACACCTCTGCACCATCGATGTCGATATTGCAAAGACATACTCCGCAAGAAAGGGATATGGAACCACCACAGTGCATAATGGAGGCACACTCTATGTTAAGTGGAGGTACTCTTGATAGCGTAGATCCATCAAGCTGTTCTTACCTCCAAATACACCTTAAATCATGCCAGATGTTCGATGATGAGCACAGTGTCTTCATTTGCCTTTAGGGAATAACAGGGAATAACATTCAGTCGATACAGGTGCGAAGAGATGGCTTGCAGTCATTCTTCTTTCCGTCGGCATCCATTCATTTCCTCCAGGAAATAAAATGCTCCAGCAAATGTGGCCTCAACGTGTCAACAGGTTCATTGACCATTCTATGTTTGTATGTTTTAATTTGTATATTGAAAAGAACAGGAAGGTGGAAAGTCATGGAAGACCGAGGGTCAGTTGCCTTGTTGCATAAGTATTACCTCTAGATATGGGTAAAGGACTTTTTTTCGCAGAAGAGTGGTCGATTTTATTATGCTAATAAAGAAGATTGTTTTGGTCAAGAAGAAGCCTTTTTTCATATTCATTTTCCTTTTTCTTTTATGTTTGGAATCAGGGTGTTGTGACTAGCATGAGGATATATATGTTTTGTTTTTGTGCACAATGATAATAGACAACTTATGACTAGTCTTGGTTATTCGAATATAATTCGTTATCTTGGTTAACTCATGAGCGGCCTCCAATTCGAAGCTATATTAAACATCAGTTGCAATTTTTATTTGTAAAAACAGGAATGTGTATTCTTGTATGAATAATTAGATTGCAATTAAGCTTAAATATAGCCTTGTTCATCGGTGAACTCAGTAATTGATTTGCTTGGACTTGGAATCTATATATGATGTTTAATCTCTTTTATTATGCTCCTTCATGATAGATTAGAATAGTTAGAACTAGCATAAGTAGGTAGAATCAGTGTAGATAGGACTTGATACATATAGGTTAGTTGTTTCCTCTGTTGATTTAATTGAAGTCTTCCTCCAAGAAACAATCTTTCAACGCCTATAACAATTTAGTGGGTCCTTTAAAACCCGTTGGAACTAGCCACTCCAAACGAAAGCGGATCTAATTGGGGTATGCGATCGGGTTGGTTCCCTTTGTTGGCACAACGAACATTCGACGTGACAACAATACCAAAATGATCTGTAATTGAAAATTGAAGGTGATATACAAATTGCAAATGAAATTTTATGTGTTTTGGGTAATGGATCAAGTTACTAAACACATAAACAAGTGATTTTTAACCAAATTTTATAGCCAAACAGAAGAAAATAACCATATCTGAAACACATAACACAAAACATGATAAAGGAGTTCACTCCTCTCTTGGGCTACATCTCCTCAGTCATCTTTCAATGCAAGGCCTCTTTCATTAAGAGCTCAAAAGTGTGTTTACATGGTTTTACAATACTCAAACAGCAAAACGGATGTCTCCAATGGATCCAAGAATGTCAGAAACCCCCATTTGGGTTCTTTCTGCATCTTATTTGGCCAAAAATTGAGAAATTTATGCATGTTACAAGTTTTTCCCATATTTCATGGCTAGTCATCCTACAATTCGACCCAAATTTGGCTTGAGCGCCCCAAACCCGGAACCAGCGTGCAAATCTGGCCTACAATCCCGCCCAACGGTCGAATTTGTAGAACAGTTAAATTGTACTCTAATGCCCAATTCCTAAAAAATAGGGTCACATGGGGGCCACGTGCCCAAGGGTCGGTGCTTGAATTCTGCACTGAGGGCTATAAATCCGGTGCGCTCCTTTTGCTGGCAGTGAGGCCATGTGATGAGCCATAGGCCCTAGGGCTAGCTCCTACTCCAAGCGCTAAGGGTTGGCCCCCTCTCTCTTTGCACTCACGATTGTATGGCGGGTCATATGACCCCGGAATTGGCCCCCTATCCATTTATCAGTGGTTGTTCGTTGAAAGGAGGGTTGTGACCAAGGGGTTAGGGCTAAGCCCTGGCCCTTGGTCCTACCCCTTAGCATCGAGGGGGCGGGGGACCAAGGCTAGGGCTTAGCCCTGGCCCCATTTCAAATATGCAATGCACCAGACTTTAAATATAAGTCGAATCTATTGTTAACTCACATGTTGGTAGCGTAGGGGTAAAGGCCTTGGTGCTTGATGCTTGGTCTCAAGTTCAACTCTTGTGGGTTGCTTAGCTTCCATAACAAAATTTTAAACCACCCTTGGGAGGCCACATGGTTGCCTCTGGTTGGCCGACGTGGCCCTCCCCCATTGGTCCTCCAATTACACAATCAACAACCAATTATATAATAAAATAATTTTTGAGCCAATCACAAAAGGGAAAATCGCGGAAACCCATTGGCCAATAAAATTTGAATTTTTGGACCAATCAGAAATGTCTAAGTGGAAGTCTACCACTGGCCCAAAATGTCACCTGTCAATTCTACAATTTTTTTCTTGTTTGAGATTTCAATCAAAACATGATATCGGGAGCATACGATATTGAATTTGAGTGAAATGAATTGCGTTGGATTCAGATCATCAAGATCTATCTAGTCGTTTAGGTTTCGAGCTTTGTCGCACACTTTGAATTTGAGCACTAAATTGATCCCTTGAATCGCCTTCCTTCCCCACGTAAAATAGAATAATCAAACTTCCAAATTCCAAAAGTCCCAATACAAATGAAACCAAAAACTAAGACTTTGTACTGGTACTTGGGCTCAAAACCGAGTTGGGCTCAAAACCGAGAAATTAAATTTGAGGGGAGCTTGTTTTACTCCATAACCTATTCCCAAAAGCAAGCCATTGCCTACTTGATTTACAAAAGACTAAAACATGAATTCCGAACCAAGTGAGTTATTTCATTGTGCGAAGGTCCTCCGCACAATGAACCTCTTAGAATTCACATTGAAAATAATTTGATCAATAGTGTTCCCTACAAAACATACGAGGTTATGTCCTCGGCGTCCGTGTTGCCATTACCTGGAATAAGTTCACTTGCACCCATCTCTTCATCAAACCACCCTCTTATAAAGCTCATCATACCATCTACAACATTCCCGCGGATGGAAAACTGCCAGAACCGGTGAGCAAATAACTTAGCTCCACACAATAACTTTGTTAGGATGGTTTGCTCGACGCACACGGCGTTACAGTAGAGACACCTCAGATTTCTAGACCCACACGCGACATGACGGTAGAGACACTTCAGAAGTTTGTTTCACTTAACCTTCACAGCGTAGCCTAACTGCCAACTATATCTCCAGTGCATAGAAGTCTTCGTCGAAGAGATTTTCATTAAACAACAGATCGTTTTATTTGTTAATGGGCACTTATATCGTTTGCTTGTTCATCTTGTCTAGAACTATTGTGTATATTGTGCATATGTAGTTTATAGTTAAGTAAACTATAAGTAAATGAGATGTATGTAAATATCCCACAATAGCAAAGTTATTGTGCGCAGCAAAGAATTTTGACATGCTATCTCCGGATGTTGTCGACAACGCAAGATGAGGTTACTTCTTATTACGCCCTGTAATGACACTGGAATGGATGTCTAATGACACAATCAAGAATATCTGGTTACAACACATCGTGCTCAACTGCACCCTTTGTTTGTTATTGCAAGGATGAACCCCGGACCAACAAGTGCCCCCACTTATTGATTTATATTTATGCGGATGTGCCTTTGAATGATTTGGTTTAATTGAAGTGGAATTAATGACCTGAAGCTAATTGTCATTTCCACATTTAAACCAGAAAATAAGCCCAACCTTGGCGTTGTAACAGGTAGAAATATTGTAGCAGGTAGTTTCGCTACTTTGTTGATGGGTATTGGTGGGTTTACTGATTACTGAAGCAAGTATGTTGATAGAAACAACAATATTGTGCAGAGCTCCGTACTCGCATTCATGGCAACATAATGTCACTTTGAGTTTTATTATGTCGAGTTTTTGTTATACACCTTTCAATTATTTTAGTTGTAAGAGATAAATAGTGTGCTTACCCTTTTGGCATTCTGCTCAGCGTTATCCTTTGCAGCTTTTGATGTTGCTCTTTCCATGAGCAATCTAGCTTGCAGAAAATCAATAGTCTTAGGATTAATAGTGCTCCACTGGCGAGGTCAGATTTGTCCTATCCGGTATGGGGAGGTCAGATTTGTCCTATCAGGTAAAACTAACAGAATTGACACTGCACCCACCTTTATAGGCTTAGCACGATTGCTTTGTGCAAATGACAAGGGATACAAAGCCATTAACGCATCCTATCTTCCTCTCTCCTCACTTGATCTCAGCATGTGGATCAGAGGGGGAATAGCACCCAATACACCAATTGAAGTCTTGTTCTCATCATTCAAGGCTAGGTTGAAGATTGCTCCTGCAGCATTTTCATGTGCCTTGGAATGGAACAATGCTCACCTTATTATTGTTCTCCAACAACATATGCACCAATGCAGCAACAACATTAATCTGAATTCATGTATACATTGATGTCAAGAGAGACAAGAGGGTCAAAAATAACTTGGAATTACAGAGGGTCGTCTTGCTCTCAACATTGGTCTGACTAAACTTCTGAAGATCAATTATTGCTTGTTCTTGCAGTGATAAACGAGATTTTTGTGTGGGTATATTTTTGCTTTCATTGTACGAAGTTTTCTTTGCTCTTCGCACAACCTTTAATCGATTAAATAGCTAAAGCAGTTGAGGCAGGGACTATGCTGCATAACAACTATTAATCTTGTTTTGTATTGAAGTTATCATTGAAAGGACAACATGCTATTCACATAAAAGTAAACAATGATAATAATTCTAGTATATTTTAGAACATAAAATTTATTATTGACTTAGTCATTTTTTTCTTAAGGTATCTCATATTGAAGTTGATAGTGAAAAGACATGGTATCCATATAAAGATTTTAATATAGTTAAATCATATGCTTAATTAACTTGACAAATTTAAAAGTCATACACCCATCACATTCTATTAGTTTTCAATGTTGGTTATATATCAACCCATTACCTCCTATATCCAAAGTTAAGCAAGACACAGAAAAAATTGCATTTGACTTTCCATGTTTCTACATATAAGAGTGGTGCAATTGTGAGCATCGCACAATAAATTACTTAGGGTGTAGGGTTGACAATCCACTCACTAATAGATTTAAGGGATCATCTAAAGGCGTAGTCTAACTTATAGACGAAATAACCTTTTTCATCAAAATCTGGTGAAACAATTTCAAGCAAGAATGTGATTTTTTGTTGTATAAAATACACTTTTGAATGTATCAATAGATTCAACGCCCTAAAAAACCCTTGGGATGCTCAAATTATACAAATTAAAGAACTTAAAATCAAGTTTTTAAAAACCTTTGCCATAACCAAAAAAAATGTTATGAAAAATGTCATTTCATCTATAAGTTAAACTATGCCGCATCTAGATTATCTTCATAATTTGTTTTTGTTGAATATTGTATCATTAAGGTGTCCCAATTGTAATATGCATGGCCGTCATCATGGGCTTTATCTTCTTCTAAGACAAGATTCAATGTGAAATATTTTTTAGACCTCATTAACAAATGGTATCTTCAATTGACTTCATTGAATTCTTAGAGGATGAAAGAGCTAAAAGTTGTGCCTCTTCTCTACCTTTTGTCACGCAACCCATGCTTTCACTAGCCTTGGGGTTATCAATATTTAATAATGAATTAGGTCTTGTTATAATCATAAGAAGGATATATATAGGGTTGAATTTATATGTAATAATACTTAGTTTGGTAGATTTTTGTATAGTGAATGAAAATATATATAAAAGGAAAAGTTATTAGAGTCATTATTGTAAAAGCAACATATGATTTAGATAGTGGATGTATTGAAGTTATTTGGAGGAGGTTATTTTAATGTACGAGGAGTTATTGTGTAATTCATCTATATTATTTATTTAGAAGTTGTGTATTTTGGTTTATTATTATTGAACATAATCATTTAAGGACTTTTTTATTGTAAATAAATTGTCGGGTCTGGCATTGGTAACTCCCCGGATGATATTTTTCATTAAGAAATATAAATATTACATACAAGGAGAGGGAGACCCTTGGAATTCATATTTCATTGTCTCTTCATCTTCTTTATTCTCATATTTACAATATTCCCAATCCCTAAAGATTAGGTGTCAAAATTCCCCCCTTATTCTGAAGGGATGTTGGTGAGTCCAACCATAATTTTGATTCTTTCAAACTTTTCTCTTCCAAGTGCATTAGTGAATATGTTTGCACTCTTCTCATTTGTGGAATAATAGCATAGGTGAATAGTATTGGTCTCAACATTATGTCGAATCAATTGATACTTTATATTAATATGCTTAGTTCGATCATGGAACTTTGGGTTCTCGAAAAATTTTATTACAAAAGTATTGTCAATCAAAAGAGGAGTAGAATTCACTCGTTTCTCCTGCAAATCTTCAATAATTTTCCTAAGCCACACAATTCCCTTCATTGCTTCTACAGTTGCCACATATCTTGCCTTTGTTGTGCAATTGTTGGAATTGATTGTTTGTGTGACCTCCAGAAGGCAGCACCTGATTCAAGTTTCATAACATAACCTAAAGTAGATAGCCCATTTTCTTTATCTCCGTCAAAATATGAATCAGAGTATCCAATCAAGTTGAAGTCATCCACCTGTGTATACTTGAGTCCAAAGTCTTGAGTTCCCTTCAAGTACATTAGAACCCTTTTTACAACAAGCCAATGAGACTCAAAAGTATTTTGCATAAACCTAGAAAGGATTCCAACAACAAATGAAATGTCGAGTCTAGCAGTAGTCAGATAGTTAAGACTTTCAATGAGTTCTTTGTACTTTATTACATCCTCAAATTCATTTCCTTCTTTGGATGTGAGCTTTAAATTTTGTTCCATTAGAGTGGTTAAAGGATTGCACTTAGCCATGCCAAATTTGTTCAACAAATCTCCAATGTATTTCTTTTGAGAGAGGAATATAAACTTCGGATGTTGGGTTACTTTAATACCCAAATAGTAGTGAACATATCCAAAATTTGTCATCTCAAAACCTTTCCTCAATTCCTTCTTCACAGATGCAATGTAATTTTCATTAATCCCTGTCATTAGTAGATCATCTACATACACCACAAGATATACAACAATTTTTCCAACTTTCTTGACAAATAAATTTGCATCATCAAGATCATAGTGTTTGAAATTTAGTTTCGGAAGATGCTAAGTAAATATCTCATACCTGGGTCGTGGTGCTTGTTTGAGGCCATACAAGGATTTGATAAGATTTCATAATTTGTGTTCTTGTCCCTTCACAAAAAATCCTTTTAGTTGAGACATAAAAACATTATCTTTCATATCTCCATTCAAGAAGGAAGTTTTTACATCCATTTTATGGACTTTCCAACCATTATGAGCTTCCAAGGTAAAAAGAGTCTAGATGGAAGCCCCTTTTGTTGGGGGAGCAAAAGTATCCTCATAATCGACCCCTATCTTCTGTGTAAAACCTTTTGCCACGAGCCTAGATTTATGCTTGTCAAGTGAGCCATTTTCTTTATACTTGTTCTTGAAGACCCACTTGCAGCCAATCGGATTAGTTACCAATGGAGGGTCCACCAGCTTCTAGGTTCCATTATTTATCAGAGCATCATATTCTTTCTGCATTGCTTCTTTCCATTCATCATGAGAAGTAGCTTCTTTATATGAAGTTGATTGGAAATTTGTAGAAAACGTTAATTCACAAACACAAGAAACACCCATATCAACAGTTGAATCAGAATCGTCTACATAACCTCCCTCCTATCTAGTAGAACTTATTGTTCCTATATTTCCAACCTTATTAAGATGAACACTTTCAAGTGTCTTGGAGATCCATTTTAGAGAGCTTTTTTTAGATGGCCCAGGTTATTCAGTTGACTGAGTTGGGGTTGAATCAATATTTAGCCTTCCAAGTCTCTCAGTCACATCACTCAAAGTGTCTTATTGATTAGTGGTTGGAGCTTCATGAGGGGGAGAGAGTGCTTCATAAGGATATTCCATAGATTTATCTAGGATACGGATCCCCCCTTCAAGATGTGGAATCTCATTATCAAATTCCTGAAAATATTTTGCATGTCCGAATCTGTCCAAGTGATCAAGCTGCCACTCAACAACATTGTCAATCTTGGAAGATTCAAGAAAAAACACATCTCTAGATAGCATAAACTTCTCATTTGCTTCATCATAGAGATGATATGCTTTGGAGGTGTCTGAGGACTCCAAGAAGATACATTTTCGACTCTTTGCACCAAGTTTGTTTCTTTGTTCTGTAAGTATCAAGGCATAATAGGTGGAACCAAAAACCGTGAGATGACTCATCGAATGAATATGGCCATACCACATTTCATAGGGAATTTTATTTTCGAGAGCATGAGATGGACACATGTTCTTAATATACACTGCACTTAGAATTGCATCAGCGAAGAACATTAGATTTACATTTTTTTTTAAATGACATTAAACATACCATATTTAAGATTGTCTTGTTCATTCTTTTAGCTACATCATTTTGTTGAGGATTATAAGACATTGTTGTTTGATGTTTGATCCCATGTTGGCAAATATAGTTTTCAAATTCATTTGAAGTATATTATTTTCCATTATCAGTATGAATAGAACCAATATGAGATTGTGTATTGTTTTCAATCCATGCATGAAAGATTTTGGAACTTTCAAAAGCTTCATATTTTTTCTTCAACATATATAGCCAACACATTTTTGTGTAGTCATCAATAAAAGTCATCATGTATTTATTTCCATTTGTAGAAGGAACAACCATAAGGCCACAGAAGTCGGAATGAATCAGTTCATTCTTTCTATGTGCTCTAAAATGAGAATCATGAAATGATTGTTTGTTGTGTTTTCCTAAAAAAAAGGCATCACATTACTTAAGCTTCCTAGGGATGCGGGGCAAACCAGTAACACCATTTCTCTTCAATAAATGGACATTATCATAGTTCAGATGTCCAAATCTAGCATGCCATACGAGATTGGATGGTAGTGTACTTTTACCATACTAAGAACTATATGTAATTTTTTGAGCACAAGCAAAGGTTCCTTGTAGCTTAAAGAGTCTTTCTTGTTCTATCTCAATCATGACGAGTTGTCTGATACTTTTATCACCTCAACCTTGCCATCAAATATGTGAATGGAGTGTCCTTGGTGGCAGATGTGAACCAAGGACAAAAAGTTTCTCCGCAACTCTAGGAGGTAGAGAACATCATGTAGAAGAAAGTCACAGGGAGCAGACAATTAGATCATGATGGTGCCAAGTCTACATTGCTTGATTTTTGACTTGTCTTCAAAGTAGATTGCTCCATCTATATTGTCACGGAATCCTTCAAAGAAATCTCTTTGAAAGGTCATGTGGTAGGTTACTCCAGAATCAAGCAACCATGCATCTTTCCACGAATCAAGTGAAGCATTAAAGAAGTCTTCAGTTACTCCAATATTGCAATGTGCCACAATATAATGAGAAAATTCTAGTGCTTCACCTTTCCCTGGATTTGGTGATTTTCCTTTCTCTTCATTTATTTCTTGTTTGATTTTGTCCCAAGAGAGCTTTCATTTGGAAGCATCATGTCCATTTCGGTTGCAATGTACACAATGAATATCAGGTCGTCATCCTTGGTAATGTTTTCCCCGCCTGCCTTTGTTATTCTTCTTTCCACATTCTCTTTTTCCACCTCCTCCTCTAGAAGAATCATGTCTATAATTATTCTCTTTCTATGCAAGGCACGCAACTTTCTATACATCTTTATGTTTAATCATTAACAATGTAAAATTATGACTAGCATTTACAAACCTCTTCATTTGTCCAACATTCACAAAAGATAAATTCAACTTATTGCTATGTGTTCTAACAATGTACTCAATCCTATCTTTAAACAAGTGATACTTTTTCTCATGGCGATGAAAGATGGCTTTCTTGTCATATAAGTATGGGCTTCCCAAAACAATTCCACAAATGTCAAGTGGTACCACATTAAGTTCTACCTCATCAATAAAATTTCCAGTGATGGCAAATATAAGTATGTATATTCTTGTCACTTACAACTTGGAATTATCACATACCCAACCCAAAGGATAAGGTTTAGGATGAGGAATGGTTTCCAAATTTAATTTCTTGACATTGTCTTTTGAAATGAGGTTTGCTTTTGAACCACTATCAAACAAAGTATCTACCTTGTTATGTTTTGTGATGATTATAATATGGAACAACTCTATTCTTTCTCTTTCATTTTGAGTTTCAATGGGTTTGCTAGAGGAACTAGTACTTGCAATTGAATTCTTACCTTTCAATCACATGGCTATGATTTTTGTTTCATCTCTGGAATCAAATCCTATATCTTGTTGTTTAGTGGCAACAATCTTTTGTTTCTCCTTGTTCTTAAACTTTTTGGGTCTCATCTCAGGATGAAGTTTCCAACAATGGTCTTCATCGTGGCCTTCTTTAGAACAGTGTTTACATATGAGCTTTTCTCTTTCTTTCTTGACTAAAACATTTGTTTTATCCTTGCCTTTAAATTTCCCTTTTCCTTTTTGTCCATACTTGAATGACTTCTCACTAGTTTCTTCATAAACATTTTTACCTCTTGCCTCTAAATGAGTTGCATGTACACAAACTTCATCTATTTTTGTAGGGTTAAATAGGATAATGGTATGTCTCAAGCAACTATGTAATCCTCCAATGTATTTGAGCAAAGTATCTTGAGAGGACAAATCTGTACCCAAAATCAAAGCTCTTTTTCTAAATTCTTGAGTACACATTTGCACATTTTGACCTTTAGCTTGCCTAAAGTTTTTCCAATCCATGATATATCTTTGCATGTATACTAATGGATAAAATTGCCTTCTTATTGCAACAACAAAATCGTTTCAAGAGGATAAAACCTTACCATGTTTCTTCATGTCCCCTTGAGTTTTGGCTTCCCACCAAATAGTTGGTGCACCTTCCAATCTAAGAGAAGTAAGCTAAATTTTGGTCTCATCATCCTTGGTTCTTTGTATCCTGCAATACACTTCAATCTGATGAACCCAATTATCTAATTTCTCGGCATCTACCTCCCCATTGTACATACGTAATTCAAACTTAATATCAAACTTTAGCAAAGGAGTTTTACGATGTCCTTTTGAAGACTTTGGAGGTTTTTGTGAAAGGGTAGAAGAAGTAGAAGATGAGGATGAAGATGAGGATGAGGATGGCAGTTAAGGTGGTGGTTTGTCACCATTCCTTCCATTCCCTTTTGGAGGCTTGTCTCCTTTTCCTCCATCTCCTTTTGGAGGTTTTGAGATCTCTCCATACAACCTTGCATTTCTCTCTTCATAAGGAACCTTTACCATTTCATACATCTCAAAGAATTCTTTTTTGAAATTTTTTTCATCTTCAAACATCCCTTCAAGACCTTCTTCATGTGCCATGACTATTGAAGCTTGAGGTTTGTTTGTTTTCCTTGAAACAATTTGAGATTTTGACTCCACAAGGTCTCTTTCTCCTCTTTTAAGCTTCGGCCTTGTAAGCATAAAAAAAACACTTGTAAGCAAAATCAAACCTTCACAATAACCTGATACTCTGATGGCCAAATGATCTGTAATTGAAAATTGATGGTGATATACAAATTGCAATTGAAATTTTATATGTATTTTGGGTAATGGATCAAGTTACTAAACACATAAACATGTGATTTTTAACCAAGTTTTAAAGCCAAATAGAGGCAAATAACCATATCTGAAACACATAACACAAAACATCATAAAGGAGTTCACCCCTCTTAGGTTACATCTCATGGTCTAGCTTCCAATGCAAGGCCTCTTTCATTAAGAGCTCAAAAGTGTGTTTACATGGTTTTACAATGCTCAAACAGAAAAATGGATGTCTCCAATGGATCCATAACTGTCAAAAACCCTCATCTGGGTTCTTTTTGCACCTCATTTGGCCAAAAATTAAGAAATTTATGCCTATTACAAGTTTTCCCAAATTTCATGGCTAGTCACCCTACAATTTGACCCAAATCTAGCTTGAACTCCCCAAACCCAGAACCGGCACGCAAATTTGGCCTACAATCCTGCCCGACGGACGAATTTGTAGGACAGTTAAATTGTACTCTAGTGCCCAGTTCTGAAAAAAAGAGGGTCACAGGGCAGCCACGTGCCTAGGGGCCAGGGTTAGCCACCTCGCCCTGCCGGTTGAGCCCCCAACGACTTGCACGTGGTCTTATCATGCCGACAGAACCTAGGGTTGGTGCTTAAATTCTTCGATGAGGGCTGTAAATTTGGCACACTCCTTTTGCTAGCGATGAGGTCATGTGACGCGCCATAAGCCCTGGGGCTGGCTCCCACTCCAAGCACTAAGGGCTGGCCCCCTCTCTCCATGTTTTCGATTGTATGGTGGGTCATATGACCCTGGGGCTAGCCCCCTATCCGGTAATCCAATGTCAGTTCTTGCTATTGTTCATTGAATGGAGGGTTGTGACTAAGAGGCTGGGGCTAAACCCTGGCCCTTCGTCCCACACCTTGGTTCTAAAGGCGTAGGGACCAGGGCTAGGGCTTAGTCCTGGCCCCATTCCAAATATGCAGCATGCCAAACTTTAAATATAAGTTGAATCCATGTATTGTTAAGTCACATGTTGGTAGCGCAGTGGTAAATGCCTTGGTGCTTGATGCTTTGTCTCAAGTTTGACTCTTGTGGATTGCTCAACCTCCATATCAAAATTTTAGGCCACCCTTGGGAGGCCACGTGGCTACCTCTAATTGACCCATGTGGCCCTCCCCCATTGGTCCTCCAATTACACTGTCAGCAGCCAATTATATAATAAAATATTTTTTGAGCCAATCACAAAAGGGAAAATGGCGAAAACCCATTGGCTAGTAAAATTTGAGTTTTTGGACCAATCAAAAGTGGCCAAGTGGCAGCCTGCCACTGGCCCAAAATGTCAAATCACCTATCAATTCTGCAAATTTTTACTCGTTTGAGATTTTGATTAGAACACGATATCGGGAGCATACGATATCGATTTTGAGTGAAACGAGTTGCATTGGATTCAGATCAACGAGATGTATCCAGTTGTTCAGGTTTCGAGCTCTGATATTGTTGGCTTGATGGGGCCTAACCCAGGTTTGAAGTTAATTAGCCAAACAAATCCCTACACTACTAGACCTTTCGACATCAGCCCGTAGGGCACGGACTGAAGTCTCACCCGAAGCAGTATGGGGGATGCTGGAACCAAGTTTTGGCACCCTTAAGATGTTTAAGGGGTCTATTTAGTCCAATTGTGCCTAACTTCACACAGGTTACTTCGCACACTATTCTGACCTGCGGGCTGCGATACCTTCGCAATCTACTATAATTGTCCTTCACGCAGCCTTAACCAGGGGCTGAGGTGATTTCGCGTTGCTATGGCAGCAATCTGTGCTATTTCCCCAAGTTACACCACGTATCTTACTTATCCTCTTATAGATGTTAGTCAACTTCGTGCAACCAAATACTTTAACTCACATTCACTTAATCTACACAGTTATATATGTTCGCGCACCATATAGACAATAGAAATACAATTTATACCCAATATATTCAATACAGAAAACAGGAAATAAATACACATATTTGATGTAAAATTTCTCTTTATTAATGCTTCAACAATTACAGACTCGACTCGCCATGCGCACTCAGCTGCAAGGGTCTGCGCACTCAGCTGTGGACTACTAGGCCTCTGCACACTCAGCTACAGAGCCTTCTCCTACTCTATGACCCAAAGATTCGACTTTACCCTTAGATCTTCCGTTATGCTTCTATTCCATCATCATCCCAATTCTTCTTTTTCTTTACAACTTAGAGCCTCACTCTATTTATACAATCCCATGGTTGTGGACCATGGGTAGATCTCTCTAACTGACATTACATTACAAAATTAAGGGTGGACAACCCTATGACTCATTTACAACTTTGCACTCCACGCCCACAAAATGTGGAGTCTTTACATCGGATTTACAATTTTTAGCCAAAACCTCGGCTTTAAGCCCCAAAACTTCCCTTGGGGGATCCCGCGATCAACAGGCCCCCAACACAAACATCGTGACTCACCCTCGAGTCATTCTGTCGGTGCGGAGATCTTTGCGCACAGACCTCCCATCTCTGCCTAGACTACTGCAAGGTCGACAGCGCACTGAGCGACTGTCTGCTGCACTTCCTGGACGCACTGTTCAGAGGCCGCAATATTTGAACTGCTTCCCTGAATCTGTTCTTGCATTCCTTGCATCTACACGAGCTTTTCTTCAATCAAGGTGGTAATGACAAACGCCTCATCAATCCATGGTTGTACGCGCGCCTTAAAAATTGCTTCCTTATGTCGCACAGCATCTACCTGTTCCTTGAGCACTTTTTCCTACTGCATTCGTGTGAGCCTTTATGTAAGAGCCACCATATGCACAGTCCCTTTGATCTCATCATGCTTCTGCTGCAGCTCACATGTCTCTGTTTCTAAGCATTGTATGTTCGGGTTCTCCCACAAAGTAGTGAGAACCTCGAACGACTCCTCAAATAGTCGGGTACAGTCTTTCACTGCACTGTTGATCTCCGCTATTCCTGTTGTAATGGCGTTGGTGCATTGTTCCTTCACCTCTGACAGAGTTGAAGGTTGCACCTTCAATTGGAGCTCCAGCTGAACCTTAGCCATCTCTTCCTTCACCTCGCGCACCCCTTCTGCGAGTTTCTGAATGCGCGCCTCCATTGGGTCTTCTGTTGGGATGGCCAACTCTGGGACCATCTGGTAGGCGTCCTTGGCCACCTGCACAATTTGTCGGTTTTACGCCACTACCTCATCGCGCTGCAAACTCAATAGTTCCATATTGATTTGTTGCTCACTAATGACCTGTAGTGTGCGACCCTCCTTGGCTCACAGTTCTGCAGTCACTTTGTCCTTCAGAACATAAAGCGTCTCCCAAGGGAGTGCAGCCATGTTTATTCCAACTCCCTTAAGCACATTGACCATAGGCCTATCGGCCTCGTTTTCTATAACCAATGCTCCCTATGGAAACACTATAGTGTTGGTCATCAGGGTGCACAACATTTCCTCAGCTGCGGCCATGCCTACTGCAAGGCTAGTCAATAGAGTAGCAGCGTGAGGAGTGCACACCTGCAACTCCTGTATCTATTCCCGGAGGGCCCCCAACACCATCTGGTTTTCCTCCGCAAACTGCTGGAGGGCCTCCATGGTGACGTCCCATACTGTCTCCCCTATGTCATGGAGATCCCCCATCAGTGAGGGTGATCGGGATGAAATAAGTCTTTGAGGCCTTCGACTTCTTCCACGGCCCCACCTGCTCTCTCAGGCGCTGTCGCTTTAGTTGTGTGGATGCTGTCTGCGGGTCCACGCCACCTTCCTTTGGATCTGTCTCCTGTTCAGGCGAAGGCAACTTTTCTCCTTCGCGCTCCTTCTCAGCTGCCCGCTACTGCTCTTCTGTTTCCTTTGCAGAGTCCTTTGCCTCTTGTGCCTTTACTGCGGATGCTTTGTTTCTTCTCTTCTTAGCCAACTGCGCCATCCGCAGTTTTGCCTCCTCCTTTTTCCTTTGTGCAACGGATTTCTCCGCTTCCACCGCAGAGTTGGCCTGAGCGCACCACTCCGGCTGCCATGACTCAAGGACGCGTCTATCGCCAGATAAGGTAGCTCCTTCCATGCCTTCGTGGGGTCCTTCCTCGCCCTAATGTACACGTGATGAAAGTCTACCTTGAACTCCGTGAAGCTCTACAAATTGTTATAAACCGTGGGTGATAACCGCAGCTTGCGGTTAATCCCCATTCTGATGTTCATCTCCATAAACACCTAGAATATCTTGCTATCTTGAATCCTCTGCGCATCTTTAGTTGCCCACAATGAAGCATACTTCGCTGCCTCCAGAAGAACCTGTGCACTCGTTGAGAACTGGCTGTCCTCGGGCAATTCTCAAGCCACCAGCACTATGGATAGTAGAATCCATGCATAGCGGAAAGTCTTCCCCTCCTCCTGCACCTCGCAACAGTCTTCCATAAACTCTTTGCACAAGTAATCTGCCCAGTTAAATTGGACCCCCTCTACGCACTGCGTAGCAAGTGCAACCACCAGCACAGGCACCTCATCCGCGTGGCACTTCCGCATGACTTTCCTGGCCAATATCTGTGTCGCGAATTTGACCATAGCGTTATTGATACTGGAGATCGCGTACCCTCTCTTTTTCTTCTCCAACTTGAACTTCTTCTCCATGGCCTCCGCGATGGCCAAATCATCACTTTTACCCTCAAATATGTTCGTTGGATCCTCCCCTTTGCAAGGGAGTCAGAAAATTCGGTGAATCAGATGATCTGTGATGGGGATGGGCTCCTCTAGCCACAAACACCCATCATGTACCAGGCAGAGCAGCTTCCTGATGAAAATAATAGTCACTGGGCACAATGGTAATGCAGCACCTAGAGCAGGTTTAACAATCCTACTTTCTCTACTCCTCGCAACCACTTGTGCAGTTCCAACTCTATGACTCCCGCCGATGTGTTTTTATTTTGGTGCATTAGCTATGTGGTTGCCAAATGTGGGAATTTCTCGTCGTTTGTGAGATCCTAGTCTTCAAATTTTAGAACTGACACCCATCCTAAGTGCACTCCGTCAAAAATGATGTCATCGGGGATGTTATGCTCTTAACCTGCAAGACGATACCAGAATACCAAATATGCGAAGAAATATACCCAGAACATAGAACAATGAGAAATAACAGCAAGTACTTTATTATTCAGAAGGCAATGTTCACTTGCCTCTTTGAGGGGGCAACCTCTAATAGAGCAGAGCTCAATACAAAATAAGACACGATGCTCCTCGAGGGGAGTCTCTATCCTTTATATAGGATTCATACAAGCAATACCATGGGGAAATACCATGGTTCTTATTAATACCATGGCACATTTGCAAGTAACTGTGGTGCCTTCATTAAATGTGGGTTAACCACTTACAATTATTAATATGGGCTTTATTGACTCTTTACTTAACTATAACTATGATTCGATCCTATTACATAAATAAGGGGACTAGGGTGGGACCCTAACATGCCCTCCCCCATAAGAATAGCCTTGTCCTCAAGGTTGAAGCTGTGGAAATTGTTGAAGAATAATGGTTGGTTCCCAGGTTGCATCTTCCATAGAGGTGTCTTTCCACTTGATGAGGACTTCCTTGATCATGCGGCCATGCAAGTGCCATTCTCTTCTGTCAAAAACCTGTTTAGGTTGGAGCGAGATTAACCCTTCTTCATCCAATTCAAGTAGATTGGTTTGAATTATGCAATTGTTCCCAATCACTTTCTTGAGGCATGAGACATGGAAGACTGGATGGATTTTTGCAGTGGGTGGCAAAGCTAGCTTGTAGGCAACTTCTCCAATGCGCTGAAGTACTTGATACTGTCTGTAGAATTTTGGAGATAGTTTCTGACAACCCTTGGCTTTGAGTGATGTTTGCTTATATGGTTGCATCCTCAAAAATACCTGATCCCCTTCTTGAAATTGGCATCTTGAGCAATGTTGATCTACCTATTGCTTCATGCAGTTTTGAGCTTGATGAAGATTCTCTCTAAGGTGGGCCAGCATGGTTGTGCGGTTCTATAGGAGTTGATCCACTGCTTGTACCTTTGAGCATCCCTTGATATAAGAAGTATGGGAAGGAGGGATTTGACCGTAAACTACTTTATATGGAGTGATTTTTGTGGTGGCATGATAGTTGGTGTTATACCACCATTCAACTAGAGGTAACCACTATACCCAGAGATGTTGCTTTTCTGAAGTGAAACACCTAAGGTAGGTTTCCAGACATTTGTTGATTGTTTCAGTTTGACCATCAGTTTGTGGATGATAGGAAGTACTGAGTTGTAGTTGGGTACCTTGTAACCTGAAGAGTTCTTGCCAAAAATTACTGGTGAAGACCGGATCACGATCAGACAAAATGGAAGTGGGCATGCCATGCAATTTGAAGATCTGATCCATGAAAGATTAAGCAACCAAAGTCGATGTAAAAGGGTGGGGTAGGGCACAAAAATGAGCATACTTAGAAATTTTGTCCACAACCACCATGATGACTGACTTGTTTCCTGACTTTGGAAGACCCGTAATGAAATCCATAGAAACCTCCATCCATATTGAGGCCGGGATGGGAAATCATTGTAATGTGCCTGAGGATTTGACTGTTTCTCCTTTGTGGCACTGACAGATGTCACATTCAGCTACAAAAGTCAGAATTTCCTTTTTCATACCTGTAAAAAAAAATGATCTTCGAGTGCGAGCATACGTCTTCTGAAAGCCTGAATGTTCTGCAGTGGGAGATGAGTGCAACTCCGCCAAAATGCGGCTTCTGAGGGTGGATGTTGGTGATATTAGGACTCTATCCTTGTACCGAAGAATCTCATCCTGCCACGAGTAGCCTGCTGTGGAATTTGGATCCACCTGCAATTGATTAATGAGTTGGGATAGCCATGGATGTGAAAACCATTCCTTGTGAGCCTCTTCAATCCATTCTGGAATGCGAAGGGAAATGGCGAGTAGGGTACTTTCCTCCTCAAATTGGTAGGATAACGCATCTGCTACAATATTTTCGCGCCCTTTCTTGTAAATGATCTCATAGTCATATCCCAGCATTTTGGCATGCCATTTATTTTGTTGTGGTGAGGATAGACGTTGCTCCAAAAAATATATAAGTCTTTGATGGTCTGTGCAGATTTGGAAATGTCGCCCCAATAAGTATGGTCGCCAGGTATCTACTACCTGCAAGATGGCCATCATTTCCTTCTCATAGGTAGATTGTCCTAGATTCTTCCCACTTAGTTGTTGGCTCGTGAAGGTCAAGGGTCGACCTTCCTGCATTAAGACCGCCCCAATACCCATATCCGAAGCATCACATTCAATCACAAAAGATTTGGTGAAGTCAGGTAGTGCTAACACTGGAGTGGAACACATGGCATGTTTGACAGCTGTAAAGGCCTGTTGTGCTTCATCATTCCAAAGAAACGAATTTTTCTTGAGGAGTTGAGTGAGGGGCCTAGCAATGCGACCATAATTGCCGACAAATTTGTGATAGTAGCCTATGAGACCCAAAAATCCTCTCAGGATCTTCAAGGTCTTAGGTTGAAGCCAATCTTGCATTGCCTGGATCTTTTTGGGGTCCACCCTGACACCTTCACACCCCACAATGTGGCCCAAATACTCAACTTCTTTAATGCCAAAAGAACACTTGGACATCTTGACAAATAATTTATGCTTGCGGAGCAGTTGCAAGAGCAGGTCTACATGCTAAAGATGTGCGGCCCAGGTGCGACTGTAGATGAAGATGTCATCAAAGAAAACAAGGACAAATTTTCTGAGATATGGTTTGAGCAGGTGGTTCATAAGGCTCTGAAAAGTGGATGGGACATTACAAAGACCGAATGGCATGACCAAGAACTCATAATGGCCTTCATGAGTTCGGAAAGCAGTCTTTGGAATGTCTACTTCTTTCATGCGAATTTGGTGGTAGCCTGAGCGAAGGTCGAGCTTAGTAAAGAATTGAGCCCCATTTAGTTCATCCAGCAAATGATCAACAACCGGGATGGGAAATTTTTCTTTGACTATCAACTTATTAAGGGCCCTGAAGTCTGGACACATACGCCATTCCCCATCTTTCTTGAGCACCATGACCACCGGCGATGAATAAGGACTAATGTTGGGACAAATGACGCCTGCTTCCAAGAGTTCCTTGATTATTTTTTCTATTTCATTCTTTTGGGTGAACGGATATCTATATGGGCGCACATTTGGTGGTTGGGCCCCTGGGACCAAATTAATGCTATGATCATGTTCCCCTCTCGAGGGTGGAAGCTCATGAGGCTTGTCAAAGACTGGCAAATGGTTGTTTAAGATTTGTTGCATCTCAGGATGAATATGAAGAGAATTGGGTTTGAAGGTCTGGATGGCATTAAATTGAGCTATAAGTCCATGGTGGCCCTTTTTTAACAATTTTTCCATCCAATGTGAGCTGATGATAGAGGGAGCTCCCGCCCGGAGTCCGCGGAGGGTATGTGTGTGGTTGTTCTGCTTAAAGCTCATATATAACTCCTAGAAATCCATTGTGATTGGGCCAAGTGTGTGAAGCCATTCAGCACCAAGGACAATGTCGCACCCTCCCATGTGTATGGCAAACATGTGGGTCTTTAACTGATAATCACCCATTTGAAGTTTGACATTTTCACAGCGGCCTTCACATTTCATTGTTCCCCCATCAGCGATTTGGACCTAGAAGTTAGAAACTGCTCGGACAAAACAATGCACTACTTCCACAACTCTTTGATGGATAAAATTATGTGTAGTTCCACTATCAATCAAGACTACTACTGGGCGATGCTTAATAAAACCTCTGATTTTGTGAGTTTGAGGCAAAGAAATCCCTGCCAAAGCATGCAGCGAGATAACTGGTTCTTCAAGTACATTGTCCTGCTGGTTGTCCTCTTCTTCCTCCTCTGGTTGCTCAAGTGGTAGGGCTTCCTCCGATGAACTGTGATCAGTAGCATCAATTTGAAAGAATTTTGGCTCCTTGCATTTATGCATGGGGGAGTATTTCTCATCACAATAGTAACATAATCCTTGCTTTCTTCTTTCCGCCATTTCTACTGGTGACACCTTTTGAACCTTAAGTGTTTGGGTAGTGCTTTGAGCCTGTGGGGGGTGACCCTTGGCGATGAAATTTGGGCGATTGGACTGGGCCACTAATGCACGTTCGACTTCATGAGCTATCCTGCAAGCATGCAGCCATGAGCTAGGGTGGTGCAGTCGGATGTGGGCTTGTATGGCTTCTTTGAGACCACTGACAAAACATTCCATGTAGAACTCATCATGTAGACCTCCAGTGCAGAAAGCTAAGGCTTCAAAGGCTGCAATATATTCATTCACTATTCCTATCTATCGGAGCTTAGTGAGACGACCCAAAAATTCAGATTCATGGTCAAAGTGATCCATAAGAGATTTTTTTAATGTCTCCCAAGTCAAGGGCCTTCCATAGCAACGTTGATGCCATTGCCACCATTGTCATCTTTCATTGTCCAAGTACATGGTACCCACACTAAGCTGAGTCGCATTATCCAGGATGTAATTCAGTGTGAAATATTGCTCCATTTGTGCTATCCATGCGACCAGGTGAGAGCCATCAAATTGATACATGTCTTGCTTGGGTGGTCGCGGATGGGATTGTTGGTGGATGCCAAAGAGGTGAAGAGACTAGCTAGACTCACCTTCACTATTTTCATTGCCAATATATGCCTCCTCGCGTGCCTCCACCTTGCCCTTAGAGAGTGTTGCATTTAAGTTCTACAATTGTGACACGACCTCTTTCAAGGTTGATTTAAGACTGTCCATCTTCTCATTCACCATAGCTTGAGCTCTAGTTTGTACCATGCACCAAGCCAATGTACTTGAAATTTGGGACTGCCTCGAATTTTTTGGAACTAATAATTGAATGGTACCACCTTGCTTGGCTCGTCGTCCTTATTCTTATGGGATAAGTCACCAATAAGCACCCCGGGGGGGTCTCGGATTTTTATTTATTTATTTATTTTTATTTTTTTTTACTCCAAATGGAGTTTTACTCCTTTCTTAGGAATACTACAGTAGTCGAATCCTAGAAATGTCAATGCTGCCAAAAGTCCTGTGAAAATCATGCCCACGTATAGGAACCCACACACTACTCAGATCGGGATGGCGGATTTGAGAGATCTGAATGGCTGATCCGATAGATTTGAATGGCGGAACTGATTGCTGCTGTGGATCTGATGGATCTAATACATCTGAATGCCTGTTCTAATAGATATGAACGGAGGAACTAATTTTTGCTACTGTGAAAAAACCCCATTTGCGAGATCTGATCTGGCAAAGATTATGAGTGATCTAGAGATAGAGAAGGGAACTATGGTCTCTAGGAGTGTCAGGTGTTACAAATCGTAATATACATAAGGGTCTGATAGTAGTACTCGGCCCAATTTTTTAGGGCACTAACCAAGGAGGATCAACCATACCCTTAGCCATACAACCTGATTACCCTATCGTACGCGCGAGTAATCTCTCCAAGTGTTGTTCTTGGTGTATTATAGCAGCGAGACGGCCGACAGTTTATCTATGGCACAATTTCAAGGGAGTTAGGGGGCTTCCGATATAGCTAGAGGGTACTTGGAAGACAGTCTGTGCACGGTTCTATCTAATGCGCTACTACTCGAAGGGGTACCCACAGGGGTTACAAGGGAGTCAAACAAGCATGACCACCTCTTTTATTTCCTGCATGCATGCCTCCCCAAATTCGCAGGTTTATGCGCTCAACGACAGATCCCGTGGTTTAAAGATGCCAAAACACGTCTCTAGCCAAAAAAAAAATTGCTAAAAATTGGATATCCCACTAGCCTTGGAAAGCGCCTGATACCACTTGTTATGCTCTTAACCTGCAAGACGATACCAGAATACTAAATACGCGAATAAATATACCTAGAACATAGAACAATGAGAAATAACAACAAGTATTTTATTGTTCAGAAAGCAATGTTCACTTGCCTCTTCGAGGGGGCAACCTCCAATAGAGCAGAGCTCAATACAAAATAAGACACGATGCTCCTCGAGGGGAGCCTCTATCCTTTATATAGGATTCATACATGCAATACCATGGTTCTTATTAATACCATCTATCTAATACCATGGCCCATTTGCAAGTAATTGTGGTGCCTTCATTAAATGTGGGTTAACCACTTACAATTATTAATATGGACTTTATTGACTCTTTACTTAACTATAACTATGACTCGATCCTATTACATAAATAAGGGGGTTAAGGTGGGACCCTAACAGGGGAGCAGCAGAGTCTGCAGAGAGCTCTTGCTCTCATCTAGCTCCTTGGGCACCCTTGCTTTCCCCTTCCATGGAGGAACATATGTGGGCAGCTTGGTTATAGGGTCCGCACCCTGGGTTTCTTCCTCCATTTCTTCGTCCTCCTCCTCTACCAGGATTTCTTCAAAGTCTTCTTCCTCCTCATCAGCTTCCAAATTGATCGCCTTCCTCTTTTCTTCCATGGTGAGCCTCGTCCTTAACGGATCCCTAGGGAAATGCACACCGGTATCATAGGCTGCTTATCTTTCTTGGGTCTCAGTGTGTACGGCGATTTAGTGATTTCTGTGACTATCCTAGCGCTTTCTGGGGCTTCTCCTACTGTTATGGCTTGCATGTCCTCCTCAGCGGTCATCTCTCCAATATCCATGGCTTCCTCTGGTGCAGCCATATTGTTATTCCACAATTCTCTCAACGGCCCAGGCAAGTGCTCAAACAATGCTTTTAACTTCAAAAGATTGAACAAATCGGGGTTCATTAAACTTTGGGCGCACAATAGCTCAATTCTCAAATTGCCAAGTGTTGTTTGTTGGGCAACCCTTTGCACTTTATAGCACCTTTTGAATTTGAATTCGACTATTCCCCCCACTTTGGGTCCATTAATGCTCCCTTGGAGCATACTTTCCCAAATCTAGCCCATAAAGTTCATCTTAAATGACTACCACCTACTCCATTTGATCTCAAACCAAGCATCACATCGTGAAAAGTGACTATAACGGTCACTTTCCAGCCAACCCACATGATAGCGCAGCAACCCTTGCGTTGTCGCAGACCTTGTGATACTTCGCTACTACGTGCAGTCATGTCATCACGCAGCTCTCGGGTAAAGTAGTTTTTAGTCCCGCGCCTCCTTTCAGCTGCCTAGAGAGCTAAGACTGTACTTCCTACGGCTAGTCAGATGGCCGGGCCACCTGTGTATAGCTTGAAATGACTGACATTTACTTTTCCTGGGAAGAGTTCGCCATTTAATTTTACCAACTGCACCACGCCACCATCTGTGATCTCCTTAATAACATACGGTCCTAACCAATGCATTCTGAGCTTCCCTGGGAATTGATCAAACTTACTATCATATAGAAACACCAAATCATTCACCTTAAAGGTGCACAACTTGATATGTCGATCGTGTTAGGCCTTTTCACGCTGCTTTTGTACCTATTGGTGGAATCTAGCCAAAAATTGTTCTTCTTCGAGCTCCTCCAACTACGCAAGCCTCTCCTCCAGGGCGTTGCGATCCGTCATACCGTGAGTGCCACTATTCCCAGACTAGGCATAATATACTCCATAGGCATTACGGCCTCTACTCCATAGGCAAGTCAGAAAGGTGTTTGTCCCATCAGTTTCTTGCATTTTGTCCTATAAGCCCATAATATTGCGGGTACGTGCAGGTCCCAATCACTTCACTGCGTATTGCATACCTTGGTCAGTGCATTGCACACCTTACTAAATGCTTATGTGTGGATAACCTTCTACGTGATTGTCCTTCCTATGTATTTTCTTTCCAACATTAAGATTCATTCGCACATTTGTCCCCCCAACACATATTTATTGACCACCCCTTTCAGTGTGAAGTTCATCTGCATCCGCGCAGGTTTTTTTCCATATGCCTGCATCCACCCGGCGAGACTTTCACATGGATCATTTCATCCATTGTATTTTTCTGTCATTTGCACCCTAGGCTTCCCAAATCATGTGCGCAACATCCTTCTATATTCGCGTCAGTCGTCAATGCTCCCTTTGTGCATACCCCACCATCTCGCGGGCGTAGCGCATAGTACCCAATTCAAGGCCTGGAAGCATTGCTTTTCTAGCACCTCCCTTTCAAATTTATTCAAGAAGGTATCTACCTCACTTAGGCCATCATAAGTAGGCAAGTCTCTTACTTTTTTCGATATGCAGCGCAACGACCTTGTCGTCATATTACAATTAAGCGTAATTACCTCATTTAACCAATTCTGCCACCGCTTTGTCTCCTCATTCGAATCTGAAGTATAGAAGCTCTCACACTCCCATGCAAGTTGTCCATTCATAGTGGGATTCACCTAGTCTTGGTTTCGCATTGTTATCTTATAGATGCAGTCCAAATCATCATCGCTTTCATAGTCGCGCATTGGCTCTATATAGCGCGATCCTTTAGCAGGGTCCAGAGGTATAACTATGCGTAGTTACTTCTTCTCAAAAATCATCTTGCACTTCTTCAGAATAATCACCCCATTCATGTCAGTGGCCCAATCAATTCCTAAGAGCACGGGATAGGGATTATTGTCATTAACAATCTCTATCACCTCAAAGTCTACTAGCGCGCTTTCCCCCTTAATATCCACAGTGATTCCTTGCAATCGCCCCATGGGTATTATCTTCTGCTGGTTCGCCATTCGCAGTTGAATAGGATACCATTGCAGTGTAGGTCTCCCCATTCGCTCCCATGTTTGCTTCGGCAGAACATTCACATCCGATCCTAAATCCAGAATTACTTGGTCCATTTCATATTCTCCAATTTGCGCGATTAAACTCATTTCTCTTCCCGTCCTAGTCTTATTCTTTCCAACCTTTTTGACCACGTGCGATTCTCTTGGCACGATCCCAACGCAGCTATTAATGAGTTCATGTAACCCTTTTACAACTTTATTGTCGCGTAGTAACTTCATGCATGTTTCCAAGAACATTGTGAGCATAGTTGGGTCCATCTCTAGCTCTGGTCTATCTTTGCTTCCTGAAGTGGAGGCCTCAGCAAAGCTCTTCTTGGCTTCCATGAAGGTTTCCCAAGTGCACTCCAAGTCAAACTCCACTTCTTTCGTGGGGGCTTTGCGAACCCAAGTACTATCTTCCGGTTGTTTGCCTTTGTCATCTCTCGTCTTGATTCCACTTCGAAGCACAATGTTCACATTTGGATCTTCCTCGTGTGGCTCAGACCTCATCATCTACAAGGTCTGAGTCGGGGGAGGCGATAGTGCTCCTTTGTCGTGTATCCTAGCTCTCAGCGTAGGACAATCTTTCGTCTCATGATCAAATAAGGTGCAATATCAACATGAAGGTCACGTCGAATTCGTACAATCACGGGCATAATGTCCTGGCCCTTCGCAATTGTAGCATATCAACTAACTGCGACCTCTTCCAGGTCCTTCTCCACCTCGGCCTTGTCCGCGCCCCTGAAATCCTGTTCGCGCCACTCCTGTATTCTGATCTAGGGGCCATGATTCGGACTGAACTCTGTAGGTGGGAGTTCTATCCATCATCAAATCATAGCTTCTACAAGTGCGCTCATCGTGCCCCACCGACCTACAAAAGTTACAGAACAATTGTTTTGAATTTTATGTATACTTCTGTAACAAATGGTAGTTGTCCGTAGCATGTTTTCCTCCTATTTGACAAATCGCACACCACAAAGCATGCGTCGCACTAGGTCCTGCTTGTGCTTTCGGCCTTAACGGCATCGGTCCTCCTCCCGCGAGGTAATTTGCAAACACAAGGTAGTGTTCCTTATCTTGACCCTGCCCCCTACATTTTATGCTCCACACCTCTTCGCGCACTTCTGGTCAAGTTGTTTTGTCCTGTTTCAGACTCTACATCTCCAGGCATAAATTCTTCAGCTATGCATGGATCTGCTGAACTCCTAAGTTAGGTTCCTGCATCAGTGTCTCATGCAGCCTCATCGCGATCCCTAAGGCCTCTCCCTGAGTCGTTAACTTTTGCTGCGATAGCACTCCTTAAATCTGGCATTAGCGATGCTACAAACCATTCGCGATGTTTTCCATCTATCAGATTCATATTAGCTTCGCGAATTGTACACTTTAACCTCTGATCTAACTCCCAAGGAGTCTCACCTAGTAGCATCATGATCTCTTTGAATCCAATGATCGACTGTGCTTCAGACTTCAGCCTACTAAATTATTTGTTTAGCGCTGCTTGAATATTCGTGATTCCTGCATTTGGATTATCATTAGAGTACTTAATATACCAGGTCAGTGCGTGGTCCTGTAGGGTGCTAACCAGTGTCACTTTCTTTGTATTTTCATCTTTAACTACTTGTGCTTCCCATACGGCTCTTACAATGAACGAAAATTGGTCTGGATCCTCATTTCCCAATCCCTTGAACACAGGCAACTTTATCATGCTTGTCATATTAACTTGCGGTGGTGGCGGAGGTGGTACGGGTGAAGATGGAGGTGAAGGTGGTGTGGGTGGGGGTGGTATTCGTGGAATTCTTTGTCTTATCAAATGGATCGCACTTCGCGGAGAGATCTTCACGAGCTCTTCCTCGTCCCCTCGCAGAGGTGAAATCAAGGGGCTAGTTTCTGGTCCCTCATTTCCTTCATTCCTATAAGTTTTTCCATTTCACGTAACCCAGAACATCAAGTTAATTTCATAACCCTCTTTTCGCACAATAACATTTTAACCCAATTATTCAGAGACTTTATGTACTTACCTCATGATCCTTTGAGAAAGTGTCGCTCTGCCTCATTGTAGCTAATTGAGGTGTCAACTGCGAACTTAGTAATGAATCCTCCTATAATTTGATTGAGCTAGTGATAAACGGTGCACGCGATCTTATCCTCCTATGCTTCCAACCTTTGTACTAATTCCGAGGTCCACACAATAGGGTTATCAAGTTTCCACCTTCCTTGGCTATCTTCTAGCTTCCCAATCCATTCATACAGTTTAGTAGGGAAAGACGCGAAGAAGATTTCGTGGATCTCTGCGTACAGGTAGCAGTCTAACAACTCTTCTTCTGTCAGTTGCGGGTTCCTATTCTCTTGCACCAAGAACTCGTGAATTCTTCTGTCCAACCAGCCTTCAATTTCCTTCTTAGTTGGATTCCAATGATATGTCATCAGACATCTCTATGCAGATTCTGGTCCTGGAAACAGAACCATTTGTTGGCTTGATGGGCCTAACCCAGGTTCGGAGTTAATTATCCAAACAAATCCCTACACTACTGGCCCTTTCGGCATCAACCCGCGGGCCGTGGACTGAAGTCTCACCCGAAGTAGTATGGGGGGATGCTGGAACCAAGTTTCCGCACCCTTGAGATGTTTGAGAGGTCGATTTAGTCCAACTGTGCCTACCTCTACGCAGATTACTTTGTACACTATTATGACTTGTGATACCTTCACGATCTGCTATAATTGTCCTTCGCGCAACCCTAACTAGGGGCTGAGGTGATTTTGCACTGCTATGGCAGCAATCTGCGTTATTTTCCCAAGTTACATCATGTATCTTACTTATCCTCTTATAGATGTTAGTCAACTTCACGTAACTAGATACTTTAACTCACATTCACTTAATCTACACAGTTATATATGTTCATGCACCATATAGACGACAAAAATGCAATTTATACCCAATATATTCGATACAGAAAACAAGAAATAAATACACAGAATTGATGTAAAACTTCTCTTTATTAATGCTTCAATAGTTACAGACTCAACTCACCTTGCGCACTCAGCTACAAGGGTCCACACACTCAGTTGCGGACTACTAGGCCTCTATGCACTCAGCTATAGAGCCTTCTCCTACTCTATGACCCAAAGACTCGAATTTACCCTTAGATCTTCCGCTATGCTTCTATTCCACGATCATCCCAATTCTTCTTTTTCTTTACAACTTAAAGCCTCACTCTATTTATACAATCCCATGGTCCGCGGACCGTGGATAGATCTCTCTAACCGACATTACATTACAAAATTAAGGGCGAACAACCCTATGATTCATTTACAACTTCGCGCTTCGTGCCCACAAAATGTGGAGTCTTTACATCAGATTTACAATTTTTAGCCAAAACCTGGGCTTTAAGCCCCAAAACTTCCCTTGGGGGATCCCGCACCCAACAGACGCACACTTTGAATTTTCAGCACTAAATTGATCCCTTGGATCACCTTCCTTCCCCATGTAGAATAGGATAATCTGACTTCCAAATTCCAAGAGTCTCAATACAAATGAAACTAGGAACTGAGACTTGTGTTGGTACTTGAGCTCAAAACCGAGAAATAGAATTCGAGGGGAGCTTGTTTTACTCGATAACCTATTCCCAAAAGAAATTTGTTTCCTACTTGATTGAAAAAGGACTAAAACATGAATTCCTTTGTAAAATCTTTAAATTTATTCCTTGAAGAACCAACTGAATTATTGCATTGTGTGAAAGTTCATTGTGTGCAGGTCCTCCGCACAATGAACTTTAGAATTCACATTAAAAATAATTTAATTGGTGGTGGTCCCTACAAAACATACGAAGTTATGTCCTCTGCATCTGTGTTGCCATTACCTAGAAGAATTTCACTTGCACCCATCTCTTGATCGAACCACCCTCTTGTAAAGCTCATCATACCATATACAAGATTCCCCAGGATGTTAAATCCTAATAGTGGATTATTGAATCGTTTAACAATTTCAGGTGCATCCATTGAAGCAAGTGTGTTGATAGAAACACCAATATTGTGTAGAGCTCCGTATTCACATTCATGGCAACATAATGTCACTTTGAGTTTTATCATGTAGAGTTTCTTGTTAAACACCTTTCAATGATTTTAGTTGTAAGAGCTAAATAGTAAATTCAAGGAAAATAAATGTGTAAGTGTGCTTACCCTTTTGGCATTTTTCTCAGCGCCATCCTTTGTAGCTTTCGTTGTTGCTCTTTCCATAAGAAATCTAGCTTGCAAAAAAATGACAGTCTTAAGATTAATAGTGCTCTACTGGTGAGGTCAGATTTGTCCTATTAGGTAAGACTAACAAAATTGACATTGCACCCACCTTTATAAGCTTAGCACGATTGCTTTGTGAAAATGACAAGTGATACAAAGCCATTAACACGTCATGTCTTCCTCTCTCCTCACTTGATCTCAGCATGTGGATCAGAGGGGGGATTAACACCCAATACACCAACTGAAGTCTTGTTCTTGTCATTCAAAGCTAGGTTGAAGATTGCTCCTGCAACATTTTCCTGTGCCTTGGAATGGAACAATGCTCACCTTATTATTGTTCTCCAACAATATATTCACCAATGCAACAACAACATTAATCTGAATTCCTGTATATATTGATGTCAAGAGAGGCAAGAGGGTCAAAAACAATTTGGAATTATAGAGGGTCATCTTGCTCTCAACACTGGCCTGACTGAGCTTTTGAAGATCAATCATTGCTTGCTCTTGCAGTGATAAACGAGATTTTTGTGCAAGTATATTGTTTCTTTCATTGTACGGATTTTTCTTTGCTCTACGCACAACCTCTAATCAATTAAATAGCTAAAGCAATAGAGGTAGAGACTATGCTGCATAGAAGTTATTAATCTTGTTTTGTATTGAAGTTACCATTAAAAAAACAACATGGTATCCACATAAAATAAACAATGATAATAATTCTAGTATATTTTAGAACATAAAATTTATTATTAACTTAATGCCCTTTTTTTCTTAAGGTGTCCCATATTGAAGTCAATAGTCAAAAGACATGGTATTCATATAAATATTTTAATTTAGTTAAATCATATGCCTAATTAACTTGGAAATTTTAAAAATCATACACCCATCACATTCTATCAATTTTCAATGTTGGTTATATAGCATCCCATTACCTCCTATATCCAAAGTTAAGCAAGACACAAAAAATTGGCATTTGACTTTCCATGTTTCTACATATAAGAGTGGTGCAATTGTGAGCATCGCACAATAAATGACTTAGGGTGTAGGGTTGAAACAATTTCAAGCAAGAATGTGATTTTTTGTTGTATAAAATACATTTTTGAATGCATAAATGGATTCAACACCGTAAAAACCCTTGGGACGCTCAAATTCTACAAATTAGACAACTTAAAATCAAGTTTTTAAAAAACTTTGCCACAACCAGAAAAAATGTTGTGAAAAATGTCATTTCCTCTATAAATTAGACTATACTCCATCTAGATTATCTTTATAATTTGATTTTGTTTGAGATTGTATCATTAAGGTGTCCCAATTGTAATATGCATGGCCGTAATTGTGTGATTTACCTTCTTCTAAGAAAAGATTCAATGTGAAATATTTTTTAGACCTCGTCAATAAATGGTATCTTCAATTGACTTCATTGAATTCTTAGAGGATGAAAGAGCTAAAAGTTGTGCCTCTCCTCTACCTTTTGGCACGTAACCCATACTGTTATCAATATATAATAATGAATTAGATCTTGTTATAATCATAAGAAGGATATATATAGGGTTGAATTTATATGTAGTAATACTTAGTTTGGTAAATTTGTGTGTAGTGAATGAAAAAAAAAATTATTAGAGCCATTATTGTAAAAGAAACATATGATTTGGATAATGGATATATTGAAGATATTTGGAGGAGGTTCTTTTAATGTCTAAGGATTTATTGTGTAATTCATCTCTATTATCTATTTAGAAGTTGTGTATTTTGGTTTATTATTGTTGAACATAATCATTTAAGGGTTTTTTATTGTAAATAAATTGTCAGGTCTGGGATTGGTAACTCCCCGAATGATATTTTTCATTAAGAAATACCAATAATATATACAAGGAGAGGGAGACCCTTGGAATTCATATTTCAGTGTCTCGTCGTCTTCTTTATTCTCATATTTACAATATTCCCAATCTCTAAAGATTAGGTGTCAGCGTCTCTCCCCCCCACCCCCCTTTAATCTGAAGGGATGTTGGTGAGTCCAAGCATAATCTTGATTCTTTCAAACTTTTATCTTCCAAGTGTAGTTGTGAAGATGTTTGAAATCTACTCATTTGTGGAACAATGGCGTAGGTGAATAGTCTTGGTCTGGACATGATGTTGAATCAAATGATACTTTGTATTGATATGCTTAGTTCGATCATTGAACTTTGGGTTCTTGGAAAATTTTATTACAGAAATATTGTCAATCAAAAGAGGAGTAGAATGCACTTGTTTCTCCTAAAAATATTCAAGAATTTTCCTAAGCCACACAATTTCCTTCGTGGCTTCTACAACTGCCACATATCCTGCCTTTGTTGTGGAAATTGTTGGAATTGATTGTTTTTGCAACCTCTAGAGGACAACACCTGATTCAAGACTCATAACATAACCTAAAGTAGATACCCCATTTTCTTTATCTCCATCAAAATATGAATCAGAGTATCCAATCAAGTTGAAGTCATCCACCTGTGTATACTTGAATATGAAGTCTTGAGTTCCCTTCAAGTACATTAGAACTCTTTTTGCAGCAAGCCAATGAGACTCAAAAGTCTTTTGCATAAACCTAGAAAGGATTCCAACAACAAATGAAATGTTGAGTCTAGTAGTACTCAGGTAGTTAATACTTTCGATGAGTTGTTTGTACTTTTTTGCATCCTCAAATTCATTTCCTTCTTTGGATGTGAGCTTTAAATTTTGTTCCATTGGAGTGGTCAAAGGATTGCACCCAATCATGCCAAATTTGTTCAACAAATCTCCAATGTATTTCTTTTGAGAGAGGAATATAAACTTGGAATTCTAGGTTACTTCAATACCCAGATAATCACAAATTTGTCATCTCAAAACCTTTCCTCAATTCTTTCTTCATGGATGTAATGTAATTTTCATTAATCCCTGTCATTAGTAGATCATCTACATACACCACAAGATATACAACAATTTTTCTAACTTTATTGACAAATAAAGTTGCATCATCAAGATCATAGTGTTTGAAATTTAGTTTCAAAAGATGCTCAGTCAATTTCTCATACCAGGTTCGTGGTGCTTGTTTGAGGCCATACAAGGATTTGATAAGTTTGCATACTTTGTGTTCTTGTCCCTTCACAAAAAATCCTTTTAGTTGAGACATAAAAACGTTATCTTTCATATCTTGATTCAAGAAGGAAGTTTTTACATCCATTTGATGGACTTTCCAACCATTCTGAGCTTCCAAGGTGTCAGGCCAGGCAGTAACTCCACAAGGCAAAAATGATTCATGTGTTTTATTCCATCAGGTAAGTCTTCATTATATACATGAGGGAGAGACTGTTCAGTTCATCTCCCGATGACTATTCATATTACTTATTTATCTATTTACATATATTCACCCAACCATGAGGATTAGGTGTCAACATTCCCCCCCCCCCCCCCCTTAATCTGAAGGGATGTTGGTGAGTCCAAGCATCGTTCTGAATCGTTCAAGCTTTTCTCTTCCAAGTGCTTTGGTGAAGATGTCTGCATTTGCTCATTTGTGGAACAATGACGGAGATGGATTTTTTTGGCCTCAACATGATGTCGAATTAGATGAATATTTAGTATTGATGGCTTCGTTCGATCATGGAACTTTGGGTTCTTGGCCAAATTTATTGCAGAGGTATTGTCAATCATGAGTGGAGTTGATTGTACTTGTTTTACCTGCAAATCTTCAAGAATGTTCCTGAGCCACACAATTCCTTTTGTTGCTTCAGCTGCTGCCACGTATTCTGCTTCTGTTGTGGAATCTACTGGAACTGATTGTTTGTGTGATCTCCTGGAGATAGCTCTTGATCCAAGACTCATAGTATATCCTGAAGTAGATACCCCAGTTTCTTTGTCTCTATCGAAGTCTGAATCAGAGTATCCAATCAAGCTGAAGTCGTCCACCTGTGTATACTTGATTCCAAAGTCTTGAGTTCCCTTCAAGTACCTTAGAACTCTTTTTGCAGTAGACCAATGTCCCTCACAAGGCTTTTGCATAAACCTGGAGAGGATTCCAATAGCAACTGAAATGTCTAGTCTGGTAGTAGTTGGGTAGTTGAGACTTCCTACAAGCTTTCTATACTTTGTTGCATCCTCAAATTCTTTTCCTTCAATAGATGTGAGCTTTAAGTTTTGTTCCATTGGAGTAGTAAGAGGATTGCATTCTGTCATGCTAAACTTGTTCAGTATATCTCCAATGTATTTCTTTTGAGAAAGATATATGGACTTCGGATGTTGGGTTACTTCAATGCCAAGATAGTAATGAACATAGCCCAAATGAGTCATTTCAAAACCTTCCCCAATTCCTTCTTTATGGATGCAATGTAGCTTTCATTGTTCCATGTCATCAAAAGATCATCTACATATACCACAAGATATACAACTGTTTTGCCAACTTTCTTGACAAATAAAGTTGCATAATCAAGATCATAATGTTTGAAATTGAGTTTCAGAAGATGCTTAGTTAGTTTTTCATACTAGGCTCACGATGCTTGTTTGAGGCCATACAAGGACTTCACAAGTTTGCATACTTTATATTCATGTCCTTTCACAGCAAATCCTTCAAGCTGAGACATAAAAACATTCTCTTTTAGATCTCCATTTAGGAAAGCAGTTTTTACATCTATTTGATGGACTTTCCAATCGTTCTGAGCTGCTAATGCAAAGAGTGTCTGAATGGTAGCCCATTTTGCTGTGGGGGAAAAAGTCTCCTCATAATCGACCCCTTCCTTCTGTGCAAAACCTTTTTCCACAAGCCTAGCTTTGTGCTTGTCAAGTGAGCCATTAGCTTTATACTTGTTCTTGTAGACCACTTGCAACCAATTGGTTTGGTTCCTAGGAGGATCACAGCTTCCAAGTGTCGTTCTTTATGAGGGCATCATAATCCTTTTGCATTGCTTCTTTCCATTCATCATGAGAAGTAGCTTCTTTGAAGGAAGTTGGTTCAAAATCTATAGACAAGTTCAATTCACAATCATAAGAAACATCCATATCAATAGGTGAATTAGAGTAATCCACATCACCTCCATTTTGTCGGTGTGAATTTCTAGTTCCTGTTTTTCCAACCTCATCAGGATGAACACTTTCAAGTGTCTTTGTCAGCCACTTTGGGGGACCTTTCTCAAATGGTCCAAGCTACTCCATTGATTGAGTTGGGACTAAATCAAGATTGAGTCTCCCAATTCTATCAATCACATCACTTAAAGCATCATTTGTTGTTGGAGTTTCATGTGGGGGAGAGTGTTCTTCAGAAGAAGATTCCACATGTTGATCTAGTATAGGAATCCCCCCTTCAAGATATGGAATCTGATTATCAAATTCTTGAAATGATTTTGCTTTTGCGAATCTATCCAAGCGATCAAGTTGCCGCTCAACAACATTGTCAGTTTTGGATGATTCAAGAAAAATTACATCTCTAGATACCACAAACTTTTTATTTACTTCATCATAGAGACGGTATGCTTTGGAGGTTTTTGAATACCCTAAGAAGATACACCTACGACTTCTAGCACCAAGTTTGTTTCTATGTACCTTTAGTATCAAGGCATAACAGGTGGAATCAAAGATCCTGAGATGCTTTACCGAAGGAACATGTACATACCACATTTCATATGGAGTCTTGTTTCTAATAGCATTAGATGGACATCTATTCTTTATATATGCAGCACATAGAATAGCATCAACCCAACACATTATCTTTACATTTTTGAAGGAGAGCATGGATCGTACCATATTTAAGATTGTCCTATCCATTCTTTCAGCTACACCATTCTATTAGGGATTATAAGGCACAGTTGTTTGATGATTGATCCCATGTTGGTGAAGATAGTTTTCAAATTCATTTGATGTGTATTATTTTCCATTATCAGTGCAAATAGACCCAATATGAGATTGTGCATCATTTTCAATCCATTTATGAAAATTCTTGAATGTTTGAAAAGCATCAGATTTGTTCTTCAATAAGTAAACCCAACACATTTTGGTGTAGTCATCAATAAATGTCATCATTTATTTATTTCCATTTGCAGAAGGAACAAGCATTGGACCACATAAATCTGAATGAATGAGTTCAAGTTTTCTATGTGCTCTTGAATGTGAATCATGAAAAGAATGTTTGCTATGCTTTCCTAGAATGCAAGCGTCACATTGCTTAAGCTTCCTAGGAATTGTAGGCAAACCAGCAACAACATTTTTCTTCAACAAGCAGAGGTTGTCATAGTTCAAATTTCCAAATCTAGCATGCCATAATAAACTTGATGGAAGTGTACCTTCTTCATGATGAGAATTGTATGAGAAATGTTGTGCACGAGAAAATATTCCTTGCAGCTTGAGAAGCCTTTATTCTTCCATTCCCCTCATGACAAGTGAGTGGTCATATGCTTTTCTTACCTCAAGCTTGCCATCGAACATATGAATAGAGTGACCTTGCTGGTAGATGTGAACCAAGGACAACAAGTTTCTCTTCAGCGGTGGTAGATATAGAACATGGTGCAGAAGAAAGTCTGGAAGACAAGGCAATTTAAGCTTGATTGTGCCAAGCCCTGATGGCTTGATTTTTGATTGGTCTGCAAAGTATACTACTCCATCAACATTGTCAGTAAATTCTTCAAAAAAATCTTTTCTATGAGTCATGTGGCAAGTTGCTCCTGAGTCAAGCAACCAATCATTTTTCCAAGAAGCAAGTGAACCATTAAATAAATCTTCATTTACTCCAATATTACATTGTGCCACAACATAGTGAGTGGATTCAGGTGCTTTACCTTTTTCTGTATCATCAGTTTTACCTTTTTGGTGGTTTCTTTGCTGCTCAATTTTGTCCCATGGTAATTTGCATGTAGAGGCATCATGTGATCCATTTCTTTTGCAACGTATGCAGTGAAAATTTTCCTTTTCTCCTTGAGAGTGTCTGCCCCCCCCCGCCTCTGAAATATCTTCCTCTTCCTCTTCAACCACCTCTTCCTCTGGAAGAATCTTTAGCAGGATTCTTTTCTTTATGAGCAAGGCACATAGCCTCTTCAGAAGATTCAGGGGCTGTCTTCTTTCCAAAAGCTTTCTCACTTTCAGCAAACTTTTTCACAAGAGATTCAAAGGTGATATCTTTGAGATTTCCATTTGCCTTCAATGACTCAAGATAATTGGAGTAAGTAGGATAAAGTGCCTTGAGAAAAGCGATAAGAGGAATATCCAATTCAGCCTTAGTGGATTTGATATCATGCATTATAGACTTTACTTCAGATGCAAGAGCAAGAAGATCATTATTTTGCAATTCAAGAGTGAAGAGGTTAATCATGAGTTGAACAACTTCAAGTGCAGAATGTGGGTCATAGAGTTCTTTCAGCTTTTGTAAGGCTTCAAAGGTAGTTGAGAATGAAGAAATAAGGTGACTCACCTCTTTATTTACAGATGTTGTGATTAATGCATAAGATTTGATGTTCTTGTTTTCCCAAATGATGAGCTCTTTGTCTGAGGTAGGTTGTTCTGGTTCATTGTCTCCATCTCTGACACACACTCCTTTCCACAACTCATTGAAAATGAGGGTGTGTTTTATCATCCAGGACCATTCAGGATAGCTCTCCTTGCCAATGAGAACTATTCCCACCATGGATATGATTGAATGCATTGTAAAATCTATGTACAGTGGAAAAAAAATCGCTCTTCTAATGATAAAACAATTTGCACTTGCTGTGTAAAAGGGAAAAAATGCACTATAGTTTTCAAAACACTTTACTATGGCGAAGTCTTCAAAAAAATTTAAATGAAAATTGATTTATAAAACATTTCCTAAAGAAAATTTTAGATTGACGATGCACTGACAAAAAACTCTCTTTCAAATCAGCGCCAGAACGGCAGAGACTAGCAGCGTTATCTGCATTAGCATCTCTGACAGCTTTTGCCCTTGCCAATTCCCTCATAGTGCACGCAACAGCTCACAGGGACTTGCATTATGTGGTTGATATGTGAGAGAAATTTCCAACTTTGTGGTGGGCATGTTGGTGGGATGGTTGGAGTTGTTTATTTCATCTTACAACTTAGAGGACTACTAGGACATATTGTTCATTAGGTATGTCTAGTATATTATTGAGGTTTCAAAGTGTAGTATATGCCCTATCCAACTCATGTCAAAAGGAACTCAGATGATGATTATCTCTTTCTTCGCATCTCCATTGCTTCCTTTATCTTAAGTTGCATCATGTTGATCATGTCATTTATTTCAAAGAGAATAGCTAGAGTTTTAGGACTGATGTTATTCTTATTCTTCTTAAGAAAACCTGGAATTGTCATAAGGATCAACATGATGTGTTGAAGGAAAGAGCAACCATAAGTGCAATACATTCAAATGTAGTGATGACCTTGGATTCCTTGATGACATTTTCAAATCCTAATGTGCCCATTAATATTTTTATTTATCTTATTTGGGCAAACGCTATTAACCATTTTCCTCAAGTACACATGAACTTCTCCAACTTGTAATACTCCATCCCCTTGCTCTTCCTCAATGCATCCATGCAGCTATTAAGGGAGTTTTTTTCTTTCACCACTTGATTATTCATCATATGAGCATGACTCAATGCACATGGGATATAGACATGGGATTGAGGTAAGCCATGGAGAGCTATATGTATTGAAATGTTGTGCTTCATTTGTGAGATGATTTCTCTCACACATCGAGCAAATTAACCACGTCCTCAATATGTTGGATCAACCATGTTTTATCTATGTCATTGTTTATCTACATGTGTAGGTACAAATCTTCCACATTTGAATAAATAAAAATACACCACCTCCAATGATTATCCAAGCCAATATATGGAAAAATGCGTCCAACTAACCTCCTACCATTGGATACTCTAAAACCATACCATTAAGAGAATGAAGGTTGATGGATTTACATGGTTAATGGAATTGGGAACAAAATCTCTAGTAAATGTCAGCACAAAGTTTCTAATTAGTACATTTATAATTACTAGTAAATGTTCTCATAATGACACATATCCTTAGTCATATCGTGAAGATCTATGTCCTACATGTAGTAAGAATTATTTGTATCCAAGCATAATCAGATACAATGATTGGAAGCTTTCCAACATAATCAAGAGCTAGAGTGTATAGTGTGTATGTTGTGGTGATGAAGCCCCATTGATCATATGAAAAGCATTGACTCGACATAGAGTTAAAATCGGGGAGAGAAAACATAGTGTGAAACATGATAATAGATATCAAAGGTTTAATACAAGTTGATATGCATACTCAATGTTTTATGTATGCTTCTAATGTTGCGTAAGAATAACTATAATTGAATATTCAAATAAGAAGCCTTAGTATCAGGTAATGCCACATTAGGGTTTAGAGGTATATCATGAAATATTATTCAATTGGTTACTAAGAAAGTGTAATTTTCAACATTTGTTTCATCATGGTGTTCCTCATTTTACCATCAAAGATTAACATAAGGCACCATTGGTTCATAGTGAAGAGGTTCCCAAGCCAAGCCATCCATGGGAAGGCCTACCCCAAGGAATTAGAAATTTTCAAACTTTCAATGCCTTCTATAGCTCCCCACTCCATCTCTCCTACATTTCCTTTAGTAGTGGCAATGAATTTCAAAATGTTCACCAAATATAAATTAAATACTCGGGAATAAACTTAATACATCAAAAATTTATTATCTACCTTGTGAATAGGGCCAAGTAGTCTAGGCGTTACTAGCTAACATAAGGTGTTCAGTAGGTAAACTTGGAAAGACTTCAAAAGATCCAATAAAAGACACATAAATAATAAAGAACTGATCATGAGGCTTGAGAAATATTTAATATTTATCAAGGGTCTTTGGTATATCAATCTCAAACTTCTTTATACATGATTACAAGATGAGATTAGAAACAAGATCTATTTATCAAGGGGTTGTCCCAATGCAGACAATATTTGTATTAGGATAGATCCCATATCATCCAAATCCTATTTTATTACACCCAATTCCATAATTTCATAGATAAGAAGTTTAAATAAGATAAATAGGTTTATGAAACAAAAGTTCTTAACATGGATAAGAATGTGTGAAATACAAATTGGAAAAGTTACTATGGTAGAATCCAAGATAATATTAATGTTTTTAGGGATGTTAAACTAGGATGAATTACTAGTTTATCATGCCCTTTCAAGGGTACAAATATATGGGAATATTTCCTCTTCATCACAAAGGTGAGGACATTCGTGGTCCAATTCTTTTGTAATTTCTACTTATGGAAAATACAAACTGGAAAAATTCTCCTTAGGTTCATTTATATCCAACTAACCCATTTGGAGGGATGTTTTTTGAAATAGCTCATATGATAATCAAAGTTCTCAACTTCAATCCCATACATCCAATGACAATTGGTTGTCTTCCTTAGAGTCACAAGAAATGATGCTATTTCTTGTTATTGTGATTGTTACATATAGCTATGTTGATAAGGATATAAATTATTTCACTCAGTGACTCCAAGTACATAATACAAACTAAAATAATTTCATATTAATTAGAAAAATAGCTAAAACCAGGGGGGCTGCAGAAATAAGTTCATTCACTTGTAAGAGGTTGCAAGTGAACAACAAATTGTTCCAAGTGTTGTACATAAGAGAAAACAAAATGATCGACACTAAGAAAACATAAATATGAATTATTTTCTAATAAGTTTTGCAGAAGAAACTAAAATACGACATGATGAAAGTCAAATCATGTCTAGTTCAAGAAATCACTAAACATACATTGTAATAGAAAAGACAATTTCCAAATTGGGGAAATTATTATGGTTTGTAGCATGTCATGAGAATGACAATAAAAATGAGTAAGGTAAATATATTTTACCTAAATAGAAAAGGCTTTCTCCTCTTGATGTCATGATACCCATGACCCATCAAATTAGCAGTTTAGGCTTAGAATTTCCTAAGAGACTACCAACACCAACACTTATCGAAAATTTGTAGCAAATATCAATTTCCTTCTACAAAACATTGGAAGAATGGTTAATGCAAAATATCAAAACAACCATATACACTCAAAGGAGAATGAGCATTAAGATCATTGGAGTAGAAAGTATCAATTTTTTGCAATCCATTCTATTACCCATAATCCAAATTAGGCCCACCATCTAGCTTCCATGGAAAAATGCTTGTGATAAAACAAATGGTTTGGCATTCCCGTCTCCTCATTTCAAGAGATATCAACGTAAATCATATGAAAGAGATATCCATAAACATTATGAATATCATGGTGCTCAACATCTCCAAAGTGAATAGCATAATTGGGATCATTCACCATTACACCATAAAAGGGAGCATCAAATAGAAAAGAAAAAAAGAAAGAGAACCAAAACTCCCAACAAGGACCTTTATATTATTTCAATGAATTTAAAATTACAAATCTCACAAATGTATATCTTAAACAAATTAGTAAGGTCCATATAAAATTGGGCCTATGAGAACAATAGTTTAGCTTTGAACCATGTACCATTGAATACAAAATATTGATTCATTTCATTCCATATGTACAAGGATGGTATTGAACACTTATAGCTACTAATTATAAAAAATCGTTGATGCACCATGACATATTCAATTCAACATATCCAAATAAGATGATGCCTTGGCCAACACTAGAAATAGGAGGTCATAGTCCTTACCATGGACATCCTTAACATAATATCCTTTATTAGTCACCCCATTGTGCAATGAAAAAACATCATCCTTCTTGAAACAAGAATCAATAATACTCACCATATGTTGGCCCTTTTCCATGAGTTTAATATGCATCTCATTTGGATTCAAAAATAGCCAGCTGACCCAAGTAAAGTATGTCTTCCCATCAATGTGCTTGATTTCAAGCCATAATCATAAGGTATATCAAACTCATAAAACTAGACATCTACAATGGCTACATAGTCCTTGTAAATTCCAACAACACTAGTGATACTCACTATCAAAAATATAGTAACACTAGAACTCCAAGAACGTCACTGATGTATCACCTCACAACATCCTTGGAATTAGGATCGATGAAAACAAATCTATCTATAATACCACTCTCGACCATCCACATGGTATTTATGCATTAGCTTGCTATCAAAATTAGAATAAAATAAAAAAATAAAATAAATGAAATAAAATAAAATAAAAAAAATAAAAAAATAAATAAAAAAAAAAATAAATAAATAAATAAAAATAAAAATAAATATAAAAATAAAATAAATAAATAAATAACATAAAATAAAAAACATAAAATAATAAAATAAATAAATAAAAATAAATAAAAATAAAAAATAAAAATCCCCATCACACAGATGTCAATATATCTGTTTACATTTTGACAACATCTAGTTGGGAAAACCTTATTGTGAAATCCTTGTTATGAGGCATCATAAAAGGAATGGAACTATGGAATCCAAAGGCATATTCATTGAGGTATTCAAAGACATCAATATTGAATAGGTGGTATGGTTCAAAATAAACCACTAGTTGGCTTGGGGGTAAGGAAAATGACATGTTGGACTATCCCATGCATGTTCTTAGCACCATGGAAAGAATCATTGAGGCTAATAAATTCAAGGAAACATGGTTTGGACTTACCTCTTCTCGCATGGATTTCCACCCACAAAGTTACATAGAAAATTAACATCATCCAATTTCCACTCTAGCACTACATATCACAAAGTTGACATCATCTAAGCAAATTCAATAAAAATTTATATATTGTTTATCAAATAATAAATTGGTTAGGTAAATTATAGGGAAAAAAATTTGGTTATCCATATGCATTGAATCATACACAGGGCCAAATGTTATGTATCCTTGCAAGGACACAATAAATTAAAGGTAGAGAAGTTTGTGTCAATGGTTCCAACTTCCATCAATTTAATTTTGCGGAATGCGAACTATGGTGGGAAACATATGGCTAGAGGGATAAATTATGTGTGTTAACAAAAACACCAATGCTTGTGACAAAATAATGGCAAACATATGATTTTTTACTTTTTCATGATCATAATCACTAGACTTTATTGATTGTGTAGTATGAACTTATTATTTTCTTCTTTTCATAATTTAAAAAGTGTTGGTTGGTATTTGCATCACCTACATGTAGCCAAAAAGCCCTACTTTTCAATCTCCATCATTTTTCCTTGCCCAAAAGAAATGTTCTCCTCTTTTATTCTAACTGATTTATCACATCTTTATGACCTTTTGAGATAAATCCAAATTTTCATTGGAATATAAAAATTCCAAAGCTTTATAGGTTTGACGTCCATAAGCCCTACCTCGTCCATCTTTTGTATAATAATAAAAAAAAAGACTTGAATAGTTGATCCCCACACCTTCAATGCTCCTCAAGTGAATTTTTAACTCCCCTCCCCCCAAAAAAAAACACCAGACCACACTCCAACTAATCCATGCTAAAGAGTTTGTCTTAGTAATCCATTCTATCGAAGTAAGGGCCATTGTATGTTAAAAAAGGTGATCTATTTTCACGTGTCTAGACAGTATAGAGAATTCCCCAAGCTTGAGGAAAAATACCAAAAACTAGTGCATGTAAATAAACCCCTTTTTCACCTAGTGATAATGCCCCCCAATCTCCCTATTGAATCAACATAACTAAAAACCCAATCCCCCAACAATTTAGTTAACTTAGAAATTAATTTACTTCCTTCAATCATAATATATTGAAGAACAAAGATAATTAGATTATGAGCATTTGTTATCCGTCTTAGAGCTACTAATTTTTAGGGGTTGGTTAACCCCTAACAATTTAAGGTCAAAATGATCATTTCAAATGCTCCCCTAGGGAGTATGCTCTTCTAAAAGCCCAACAAGTGACAATTATTTCCCTCTCAAAGATTTTCTAAACAATTTCTTTTTGTTAGAGACATATAGGATTTTCTACCCTTTTTAGGGGATTTAATATTTTTTCCTTAAAGAAACCCTAAACCTCCTTCTCTCCCACCAATAAAAATAGAAACCCCCTCTAATATCAAAAAAATATTTGGAAGCCTTGATATTTGAAACAACATTATGTGATACCCCTGTCATCACTTAAATTGATTATTTGTATTAAAGGTGAGGCCTCATTTTCCAAACAACCTACCTTAACTGAAAGTTCTATGAGAGGGGATGTATTAGGGACTTCAACACTAGATATGATAGAAATAAAATCACAAGAACCCCTCACTCCTTTCCAATTTTGTCATCCTCCCATGACCCAGCATGTAAAGAATCGAGAGAAATTTCATTCATTTGTGCCTTAGGATATGATGCCTTAACAATATCCTCTAAAGGTAAAGTTTCATCCTATGTTTCCATCAAGGAGGGAAATGGAAAGATCTCTAACACCAATGGACCTTTTGTTGCATGTTACGGAGATTGGGGATCTTCTGAACACATTTTCATATCATTAATGGAGACTTCAAGAACCAAGGGAGGTTGTTTCTCTCCTCCAAGGAAAAAAAAATTAACCTCACTCTTCATCTTTTGGATTCACTATTTCCTCCAATTTAATAAATTATAGTCCACTACAATATGTCCATAATCATGGAACCTACCATAGTGAAAGGGAACCCCTTCATAGCCTAAGGGTCATACCACTTCCAAACTTCTATTTTATATAATTATTAAATCAACCAATCCTTCTCTCATATCCACTCAACAAGGACATTGACCACACTCATAGAATCAAAATCTTAAAAGATGGTGTTTATCTTATAGTAGATAGCCAAGGAATTACCAATTTTCGAGAATGCGTTAGTTAACCAAAGAATCATAGGAAACCCTAATAAATCTACCCACATAAGGACATTGTCCAAACACTCAAATATTGTATCAAAGGTTGGATTCCATATTTTTAAATAAAGAGGTTGTTCCCCAAACTTCCATCAGACTTGAAAAACCCTCTTTGCATCTTCAAGGGTATGAAATATACACACCAACCTTCTTTGAGTTAAAGTATAACAATTTGGGTAGTAACCCATGCTTGGTTCCATATTCTCCCTCAATAACCCCTCAAAGTTTTCCCTCCTATCCACTTGCTCAAAAATAAGTCAAGAAGTACCAAACAAACCAAATCCAACACTTCATCAAATTTTTATAGTGTCCCACAAAACCAAATTTACAGGGTTCTTCTTCTTCTTTATATACTTTCACTTTTTTAAAAATCTACCTCCCTTCGTTTTCACCACTAAATTTACTTGGATAACCTTCAATATGCCTATTATTATGAGTTGATGGCTCACTTGAAGAGATATTAGTGTTTCCCTCTAAGAGATCCCCACATATTAATTCATAAGAAATTAAATGTTCTATAAACCTTGAATCAACATAGCCCCATTCATTATCATGAGCCAAATATGCAAAACTCCATCCATGGGCTTATTTACTAGAGAAACCCTACCCAAAACCCCTAAGTCATCTTAACTAACAATCTCAAACAAATATGTTACCTAATTCTGTGAGCTAAGAAAGTTAAGAAAGTTAATACAGCCTTATTGCAAGAAGTGAAGTCTTCACTAATTGAAAAATCTTGGGATCACTACCCATTATTCGATCTGGAACCGATGAGCCTTTTTTATCAACTCAACACCCCCACATTGCGCCCTACCAAACTTATTTGTTTCATGTACTAACAATGAGCTTATATTTATGATAATACAACCTACACCACCATTAGAGATATCTTTAACGACTTTGGTAAGTGTATTCAAAGTTTCTACCTCCAATAGACCACAAGGGGAACTTAATAATTCCATGTCCTAATTCATAAGGAAGACCTACCACCTTTGGAGAGGTCCATATTCATTGAACTTATGAGAGATTCTCTAAAAAAATCATAAAATATTCCTTTATTGAGAACCCTAGCCAATTACAATTCACAATAAACTAATATATTACTAATGAAATATTACTAATGATATAATGCTTTGATATGCTATGTAATCACCTATCTCATTATACAACATAAAATTAACATATTTCTTTAACCATTAAACTCAATTATATAGCAAACCATATGAATAATATATTCTAACTAACCAATCATGAAATTGTCTAATTGTTCTACTTTTTATGCCTATTTTAATTGTATATTCGCTAATTAATTTAACTAATTTTAATCATACATTAAAAAAATAAAAATAAAAAAAATAATAATAATAATAATAATAATAATTAAATAAAATAATAAAATAAAAATTAAACTACTCCTCTAGTGATATTAAATATTTTATAATATTATTAATTAAATATTTTATAATATCAATAATATTGTTATTATTATAAAATCAATCTTATATATTAACTCTGTATTTATTATAATGTAAAAACTCATAAAAAAATATATAGCATTTAATATAATCCATTATAATTAAAGAGGTTCAAGTATATTAAAAAAAAAAATTGTTCTGAAAAAATATCTTTTTATATATGTTTTATAAATACAGTGCTTATATAATCAAAATATATATATTTTTGATATCTTGAGACACCAAATATTGATTTTATGAAGTCTAAGGGAACAATATTTTGTTACATATAAAACGTCCCAATTACAATTGATGTCCTAAATCTTCTCCTTTGTTAATAAATATATACAATTTGAAAAAAAAAAAAAAAAAAATCTTAATTATTGTTGACACCTATCCGAGAAATGGATGGGTGAACTTAGACAGTCATCAGAGATGAACTGACTCCGTTCATGTTTGTGTATAATAAATGTGTGTTAGTATAATGAATAAATATCAGTTATTTCTCCCGCTCATTCTGGAGTTCAACCCTGGGCCTGACATGGTATCATAGCACGGTCCCAGAAATAGTTTTGAACTCCTGCTGTCCTGAGAGCTGCTCAGTCCTGAGCGCTACTCTGACATTGACTGCACTATAAGCGTTTTTCATTCAACGCACGCTGCCTGAGGGAGGTCGGAGCATTTCAATTCGAATAATAGCGTTGTCTGCTGCCCCTTCTGTTACGCCGCACCTGTTACGCTAAGCTTTCTCACCTGGACAAGGTATGTAACGTTTGAAACTTGTGATGAGAACCTGCGTATGGTATTTTGGGAGTTTGATTAGGTAACGTTTGAAACCTGAGATGAGAACCGGCGTGTGGTCAATGGTATGAAACCTGCGTATTGCGTATGGTATGAAACCTGCGATGAGAACCTGCGTGTGGCTAGCCCGAAGTTAAGCGCCAAGCCAAGTCGAGGAGGAGGAGAGTATAGCGCACAACGTGTGGTCGAAGAGTTACTTGCCTGCCAAGATCCCGGCAATGAAACCTACGTATGGTATCAGAGGCACCATATTCAAAATAAAAGGATTGATGCCGAATCTGTAGCGTTCATTGTGTATCAGAGTTCATTGTGTAGCGTTTCAAAGAACTTTCGAGTCTTTTTTCGAAGAGTTCATTGTGTAGCGTTTCGAAGGCAACCTTGTGAGGCGAATTGTCTCCCATACCCCTTTGCCATGCAGTCTGATCATCCATGTCAATGGCGTCCCTCCAGTGGAGATGGCCACAAATAATATGAAACACTCAGCTGCTATGTGATTTCAGATGGTTTTTTCCCTTCCAAATCCTGGACGATATCTGAACTCGATTCTTATTTCCCCAAACAAATGTTTACAGAAGAACACATTTTCAGATAATTTGGGACAGGCGATCATATTTACCACATATTTCTTTCCTGACAACAATATATATTACAGTGAAGCGCTCAAACATTCTTTCCAGTGATACATGTAGCAGAATTTTGAATATGGTGTTATATATGCTGATTTTTGCAGAGATATATATATGGTGATATATGTAGCAGAATTTTAATGATTTTTTTCTCCATGGCAAAATCATTTTTTAAAGCAGCGGAAGTTTTTTAAGAGAGATTTTTTTTTTTCGCCATCAGAAGTATTAATATATCAGCAGAAGTAACCTTTTACAGAATGCATTCAATCATCTCTATGATAGGAATAGTTCTCACTGGCAAGGAGAACTATCCTGACTGGTCCCGGATGATACAACACAGCCTCATTTTCAATGAGCTGTGGAAAGGAGTGTGTGTCGGAGAAGGAGACAGTGACCCAGAAAAGCCTACATCAGACAAAGAGCTCGCCATATGGGAAAACAAGAACAGCAAAGCGTACGCATTAATAGCAACGTCTGTAAATAAGGAGGTGAGTCGTCACATTACAACATGTTCATCTGCCTTTGAAGCTTTACAAAAGCTGAAAGAGCTCTATGACTCACATTCTGCACTTGAAGTCGTCCAACTTATGATTAAACTCTTCACTCTTGAACTGCAAAATAATGACCCTCTTGCTCTTGCATCTGAAATAAAATCTATAGTGCATGATATCAAATCCACTAAAGTTGAGCTAGATATATCTCTTATTGCTTTTCTCAAGGCATTGTATCCTACATACTCCAATTATCTTGAGTCTTTGCAAGCAAATGGAAATCTCAAGGATATAACCTTTGACTCTCTTGTGAAAAAGTTTGCTGAAAGAGAAAAAGCCTTTGGAAAGAAGACAGTCCCTGAATCTTTTGAAGAGACTGTATGCATGGCTAATAAAGAAAAATATCCTGCTCAAGATTCTACAAGAGGAAGAGGTGGACGAAGAGGAAGAGGAAGATACTTCAGAGGCAGGGGGGGCAGACATCCTCAAGGAGAAAAGGCAGATTTACATTGTATTCGCTGCAAAAGAAATGGATCACATGATGCCTCTACATGCAAGCTACCATGGAACAAAATTGAGCAGAGAAGAAACCAACAGAAAGGTAAAAATGATGATACAGACAAAGGTAAAGCACCTGAATCCGCTCACTACATTGAGGCACAGTGTAACATTGGAGTAAATGAAGATTTGTTTAACACTTCACTTGCTTCCTGGAAAAATGACTAGTTGCTTGATTCAGGAGCAACCTGTCACATGACTCATAGAAAATACTTTTTTGAAGATTTCACTGACAATGTTGATGGAGTAGTTTACTTTGCAGATCAGTCAAAAATAAAGCCATCAGGGCTTGGCACAATCAGGCTTAAACTGCCTGGTCTCCCAGAATTTCTTCTTGATCATGTTTTATATCTCCCATAGTTAAAGAGAAACTTGCTATCCTTGGTCTACATCCGCCAGCAAGGTCACTCCATTCATATGTTTGATGGAAAGCCTGAGGTGAGAAAATCATCTGATCACTCACTTGTCATGAGGGGAATAGAAGAAGAAAGACTTCTCAAACTGCAAGGAACATCTGCTCATAAACAACATTTCTCATATATTACTCATCATGAATAAGGTACAATTCCATCAAGTTTATTATGGCATGCTAGAGTTGGACATTTAAACTATGACAGTCTCCGTTATTGAAGAAAAATGGTGTTGCTGGTTTGCCTACAATTCCTAGAAAACTTAAGCAATGTGATGCTTGCATTCTAGGAAAGCATAGAAAACAGTCCTTTCATGACTCACATTCAAGAGCACATAGGAAGCTTGAACTTATTCATTCAGATTTATGTGGTCCAATGCCTGTTCCTTCTGCAAATGGAAATAAATATATCATGACATTTATTGATGACTACACCAGAATGTGTTGGGTTTATTTATTGAAGAACAAATCTGATGCTTTCCTAACATTCAAGAATTTTCATAAATGGATTGAAAATGATGCACAATCTCATATTGGGTCTATTCGCACTGATAATGGAAAAGAATATACATCAAATGAATTTGAACAATATCTTCGCCAACATGGGATTAAACATCAAACAAGTACCTTATAATCCCCAACAGAATGGTGTAGCTGAAAGAATGAACAGAACAATTTTGAATATGGTACGATCCATGCTTTTTTTCAAAAATGTAAAGATAATGTTTTGGGCTGATGCTGTTCTATGTGCTGCATATATAAAGAATAGATGTCCATCTAGTGCTATAAGAAACAAGACTCCTTATGAATTGTGGTATGGACATGTTCCTTCGGTCAAACATCTCAGGATTTTTGGTTCCACCTGTTATGCTTTGATACCAAAGGTACATAGAAACAAACTTGGTGCTAGAAGTCGTAAGTGTATTTTCTTGGGGTATTCAAATACCTCCAAAGCATACCGCCTCTATGATGAAGAAAATAAAAAGTTTGTTATATCTAGAGATGTAATTTTTCTTGAATCATCCAAATCTGACAATGTTGTTGAGCGGCAACTTGATCGCTTGGATAGATTCGCAAAAACAAAATCATTTCAAGAATTTGAAATTCAGATTCCACATCTTGAAGGGGGGATTCCTATACTAGATCAACATGTGGAATCTTCTTTTGAAGAATACTCTCCCCCGACTGAAACTCCAACAACGGATGATGCTTTAAGTGATGTAATTGGTAGAATTGGGAGATTCAATCTTGATTCACTCCCAACTCAATCAACAGAGCAGCCTGGACCATCTCAGAAAGGTCCCCCAAAGTGGCTGACAAAGACACTTGAAAGTGTTCATCCTGATGAAATTGGAAAAACAGGAACCAGAAATTCAAACCGACAAAATGGAGGTGATGTAGATGACTCTAATTCACCTGTTGATATGGATGTTTCTTATGATTGTGAATTGAACTTGTCTACAGATTTTGAACCAACTTCCTTTAAACAAGCTGCTTCTCATGATGAATGGAAAGAAGTGATGCAAAAGGAGTATGATGCCCTCATAAAGAACAACACTTGGAAGCTGGTTGATCCTCCCTTTGGAACCAAACCAATTGGCTGCAAGTGAGTCTACAAGAACAAGTACAAAGCTGATGGATCACTTGACAAGCACAAAGCTAGGCTTGTGGAAAAAGGTTTTGCACATAAGGAAGGGGTCGATTATGAGGAAACTTTTGCCCCTACAGCAAAATGGGCCACCATCCAGACACTCTTTGCACTAGCAGCTCAGAACGGTTGGAAAGTCCATCAAATGGATGTAAAAACTGCCTTCTTGAATGGAGATCTAAAAGAGAATGTTTTTATGTCCTAGCCTGAAGGATTTGCTATGAAAGGACATGAACATAAAGTATGAAAACTTGTGAAGTCCTTGTATGGCCTCAAACAAGCACCACGAGCCTGGTATGAAAAACTAACTGAGCATGTTCTGAAACTCAACTTCATTCATTTTAATCTTGATGATGCAACTTTATTTGTCAAGAAAGTTGGCAAAACAGTTGTATATCTTGTGGTATATGTAGATGATATTTTAATGAAAGGGAACAATGAAAGCTATATTGCATCCATAAAGAAAGAATTGGGGAAAGGTTTTGAAATGACTGATTTGGGCTATGTTCATTACTATCTTGGCATTGAAGTAACCCAACATCCAAAGTCCATATTTCTTTCTCAAAATAAATACATTAGAGATTTGTTAAACAGGTTTGGCATGACAGAGTGCAATCCTCTTACTACTCCAATGGAACAAAACTTAAAGCTCACATCTATTGAAGGAAGGAATTTGAGGATGCAACAAAGTACAGACAGCTTGTAGGAAGTCTCAACTACCTAACTACTACTAGACTAGACATTTCATTTGTTGTTGGAATCCTCTCCAGGTTTATGCAAAAGCCTTGTGAGGGACATTGGTCTGCTGCAAAAAGAGTTCTAAGGTACTTGAAGGGAACTCAAGACCTTGGAATCAAGTATACACAGTTGGACGACTTTAGCTTGATTGGATACTCTGATTCATACTTCGATGGAGACAAAGAAACTGGGGTATCTACTTCAGGATATGCTATGAGTCTTGGATCAGGAGCTGTCTCCTAGAGATCGCGCAAACAATTAGTTCCAACAGATTCCACAACAGAAGCAGAATACGTGGCAACAGCTGAAGCAACAAAAGAAATTGTGTGGCTCAGGAAATTCTTGAAGATTTGCAGGTAAAACAAGTACAATCAACTCCACTCATGATTGACAACACCTCTGCAATAAAGTTGGCCAAGAACCCAAAATTCCATGATCGAACGAAGGATATCAATACAAAATATCATCTGATTCGACATCATGTTGAGGCCAAAACAATCCATCTCCGTCATTGTTCCACAAATGAGCAAATTGTAGACATCTTCACCAAAGCACTTGGAAATGAAAAGCTTGAACGATTCAGAATGATGCTTGGACTCACCAACATCCCTTCACATTAAGGGGGGGAATGTTGACACCTAATCTTCATGATTGGGAATTTTATGTAAATAAAATAAATTGGGAAGGTGAACATTCATCGGGATGAAAAATCACTCCCTATTGTATATAATAATGGGTTACCTATGGAATAATATATGAATCAGTTTTCTGCCAAACTAGAGTTACTCCTGGCCTGACAATATTAGTTATTTTGAAAAACATACTAGAGGCATAGGTTCCAAGTTAATGTCCAAGATGGGCTATGAAGGAAAAGGCTTGGGTAAACATGCACAGGGTATTGTTAAGCCAATAATGGTTGAGGAAAGGCCTAATTATTTGGGTCTTGGCTATGGAAAGTCTTATGGAGAAAGTTCCAAAGCTGCCATGAAGACAATTGAAACAGTCCCAAGAAGGAGTTTCATTTCAGGTCTTCTACCTCAAGAGTGTGAAGATTGTATTCGTGGAGAATGCAATAGTTTGAAACATCATTTGCAAGATGCAGGTGTTCATAAGCATGCACTTGAACCAGAGAGTTGTGGAAACTCCGAAACCATTGAAGAAGTTGATGGTGTTCCAAAGGGAGCTACTTCTTCATTCAATTCACCTCCTCATGAAGGCAATAAAGGTGAAAGAGAAAGGTATAAATATGGTTCTAATCGTATTCCTTTAGATTCTATTCAGCATGGTAAATTTCCATATAAGTATGGGAAAAGAATTGCATGTTCCTTTTGTGGTTTGGATAACCATAATTTTTTTAGATGTTGGAAGAGAATGGGCACATACAGGAAACTTTTGAAGGAAAGGAAGCAAGAAGCCAAAGGTCCATTGGACAAGGCAAACCATGTTGTCAAGAGGATGCACATATGTTGCACTTACTACCATAAGCAAGGACACATTGCTGAAAAGTGTTGGACTTTGAATCCAACAGTGCTTCCACAAAACTTGAATAAGGTGGAAAGAGAAAATGGTAGGAATGGAAATAAATATTCCATGATTGATGTGTTTTAGGATGATTCACATGTTGATGCTGATGTGCAAACAAAGGTAGCATCTTTGAAATGGATTGGTAAGAAATGGTTAGAGCTCTTATCCAATTAAAGATTGCATGTCTTTTGATTTGATGCATCTATTTTCATTTCTTTGTTAATGGAATGCAAGTTGCAGGATTTTACCAAGAAAGTGAATGGAAAAGTTGAGTAGGAGACTCACTTTATTGTTGCAACATTATATTCATGTAAGCTTCCAAAGCATAGTGTGCTTAAGAGAAAGTTGAAGGATGAATTATATGCATGAGAATGATGTGCATGAACACAGGGATGTTGATGATTTCCTTGTATTTAAACATGTATGTGTAATTAACATGAAGGGTTTATTGATTTGCTTTAAACATGCATGTAATATTGACTTGGGAAAAGTTGATTTGGTCTCCAAGATGGAGATAATGATGAAGTGTTTCATCTTTTGAAAAGAATCCTTGGGATCTTTTCTACATGCTTGACTTGAAGGGTCATTTGTTTTAAAGGCATGTTTTGTGGGGTTGTTATCTAGTCCATCATTTGTATGCAGATGTAAAGACATGGATGTGTTCACAAGATGTGAAATCTGTTTCTTTTGTTGAAGCAGGAGTTTAGGCCATCCAGTTGTTGTCTGTAATCCTGTTGTTGTTAACAATTGTTGTTGGCAGTATGTCAAACAGGTACAAATGAAAATTTTGTAAAGAAGATGTAACTTCACATTGGTTTGAGCCACCTTGGATCAATGATCAAGGCATAGGAGGTCAAACTACCTTCTGTGATCTTCTCAACAGGAGTTCTACAAGAAGTCAAGGAGGAAAACAACTCTTCCGAAGAGGACTAGCACATCCAAGAAGGAAAGTGGTCAAAGGCTTTGGTTCAAAGGCACTATGCAAGGCAAGTGTATGGATGTTGAAAGAAGAGAGTTTTGTTACTCTCATTTACTGTTCAGATCAGTATGTCAGTCTTTTGGAGACCAAAAGTTCTTTTAATGGGAAGGTGTGATCCAAAATGGATCTAGAATAGACTCCTAAGTCTAAAGTGTTCCTCATAGAGGAAACGAAAGTTAAGGGCTTCTCTTGGGAATAGACTCATTGCATAGATCTTTTAATTCTAAATCTAATGCAATTTGAATGGGCTAAAATGGACTTTGGGTGAAGAAGTTATCGTAGAAAGAAGATTGTCGTTGTCCTTTGAAAAGGAGGCAAATTCTTATAAAAATGGCCTAAAAGGCTCATTGAGAAAAATCGCATCGGAGGGTTAAAAGGAGGACTTAACGCAAGGGCAGAAGGACCCCTCATCAGCAATCTCTAATATATTGGGTCAAAGGTAGGTTGCAGGAAATATCGAGACCTAGGCGGGACCGATTGCCATAAAGCGGGATCGGATCGGCAGATCGGGTCATCACAATCCATGGTTTATGGAAAGAACCCTGAGCCATTACCAATGAGATATGCTGATGTGATATGTGACGTGCGATATCAGTGATCAGCAGATCGGTGGATCAACGATCGGCATGGTCAAAGGGAAGACCCCTGGGGTCGTTGCGATTGCGAGGTGCGATATAGCAACAGGGCTGATAGCGATACGCCAATATCGGCGATCAGTGATCCCCGATACAAGGGCCATTGACATGCGATATGCGATTGCGATATGCCGATAAATCACAGACCCGATGGGGATTATCAGTGTGATATCATAATACTTGAAATTTGGAATTACGGGATTTTTGTGTATTTCCTGTGTATTGGTTTTTTTGGCCAATATGCCATGCGATTGTGATTTGCGATGGAATGGAAGACTCGATAGGTTTATAGATGTGGTTGCATTCTATTTGAAGTTCGGATTTTGTGCCCAATAGTGTATTTCCGGTATATTCCTGTGTATTGGAATTTTGTTCCGTTTTTGGGTTTTTCACCTGAAGAAACGCCCCGATTCCTTTGTAACTGTCCCTGATCATTGTGCCACACTGCAAGTGGGTGTTTTGTAACAATGATGCATTTGTAACATGCAGAGCCACAAAACCAAAAGCCAGAGGGCTAGCCGAAGAGACATAGGAATGATCACGCATAAAGAAACGGACAAGAAGCTGCAAAGCCGAAAGGAGGCCTCACAAAAGCCAGAGAGCATGATTGAGAGGAAGTGCAGAGAGTTTTGGAGTTGCTTGGAGGTCGAGCGAAAGCTAGAGAACTCAAAGAAGACAGAGCCAAAGCCAGAGCCAGAGAGCTAGAGCTAGAGCCGAGAGTAGAAGTGAAGGCCGACAAAGGTTGGAGGTAGTTGCAGAGAATAGAGCGAGCGTTCATTCTCAAGGTTCCAATAGTCGAGGTGACTGTAGGGGACCGCTGAATCCATTGAGATGGAGTTCAAAAAATCCTGAAGACTTCTAAGATCCATGGAGCAATAATGAAGCTTCAGAACAACAAAGAGATCAAATGATCTAGCTGTTGTTGGTGTTCAGAGTGTGCTGAAGATAGAAGAAGGCATTCCAGAGACAGTGAGAGAATTCTGAGGGAGTTGGTGCAAGTTATAGCTCAAGACATCTCAGAGCACTGATTGAAGGAGTCTAGTCCAGAGAAGCCTAGATCTGTCTGCAAAATATGGACAGCTAGCGGGACAAGATGGTATTCTAAACCCATAAGTTTAGTTGTTGACCAATGGAATTGAGCGTGCAGCTTGTAAAAGAATTTATGCCATAATCCCAGAGAGCCTAGTTGAGTTGACTAGAGCTCAAGGAGATGTAGCCCAAGAGGTTTGGGTGAACTCCATATTATATTGTTGTTATGTGTGACGCTTATTTGCTGCACAGTTTCATTGTTATATGTTTTTATATTAGTTTAAGCCAATCAACTTAAAGCACATAAATAGTTTAAAAACAAACACAAGCATACACCTATTTTAAAGCACTTTTTAATTACACAATTGGTTAATCATAAGATCTTGGGAATATATGAGCTTTGGAGTGGGAGAGGTTCTTGTAAGCTTGACAAGAAGCCTTTAGTGCCCCATTTCAGATCAAATTTTGAGGTCTAAAATAGGCCTCCTAAGGAATATTATAAAATAATAGTGGAAATAATAAAATAAGGGTAGATTACATCATCAAATTTTAGAGGGAAAAAAGAAAAACTACTTTTTTCAACTCATATTTTCAACTTATCTCCTAATGGTTTTACTCAAAATTTGAGCAAAAGCACTCATTTGAAGCAAAATTTAATTTCTCATCCAAGGAGTAACCATGTTGCATACTTTCGATAGACCCTACTACATGAAAAAGGAGACATAAAAAATAGTGATTGCAGTCACATTTTTCATGTATTTCTCATTTTTCATGTAGCAGGGTCCATTGAAAGTATGCAACATGGGTACTCTTTGGATAAGGAATTAAACTTTTCATCCAACGAGTGTTCTCGCTCAAAATTTGAGTAAAACCGTATGAAGATAAGTTGAAAATACAACTTGAAACAATAATTTTTTTAAAATCTTTTTACCTTTTCACTCCAAAAATGGTGAATCATCTCCCATGGTTGGCATCGTCATCTTGAATCCTATTGGTTCTTATAAAGTTGATTTTAGTTGTAAATTTTTGTTTTGAGGTCCATTTTATACCTCAAAATTTCTCTAATGACATCAATGACAACAACTCGCAACATGTTCAACAATCTCCCCCTTTGGCATTAATAGCAATACCACCATACATTGTTGGTCATTGATGGAAACACCACGACTTGAAAACACTCTCCTCCTTTTATTTTTAAGAGACCATGGTTAATCACTCCCCGCCTTTCTTAATCTCCATTTTCAATATCTCTAAACACATTTCATCTCATCTCTAATGTTTGCTTACTCTCCCCCTTTGACATCAATGTCAAAGGGATTAGGTGCTCCCCCTTTGATCATTCTCCCTCTAAAAGGGATATAATACATTGTTCAATATTCTCCCCTTTGACCTACATGTGTTTTCACTACTCCCTATTTGATATCACTCTCTCCCTTGGGAATGGTTGCTAGTTTAAATTTGTTGTTGAACATACTAATTTTTCCCACTTTAATCAAGAGATACCACTTTACGAAAGAAGAATGATTAGGAGACATGCAAAATTTTGATTTTATAGTGCATTGTGATACACTTCGCTTCCCCTAATCTCGTGCTTCTCATGCTAATCCGCATATTTTGTTGTGGCACCAGTTAAATGTGTTGTACAACTAAGCCAATGCATACTAATGGTTGTTCCAAGAGCCAAATTATTCCCCTCCCTTAGCATGATAGGTTGCTTATGCTCATGATTGTTGAACCTAATAAGACAAATCATATAATATTTACAAACTTTTCTTTCATTTTTTTCTTGAGCAATCAACTCCCCCTAAAAGCATGCCACTGCTAATCTTACAAATCCTTATTCACTATTTTTCTCTTTGACCTCTTGACATACAACAATTCTTGGCAAAAATTGACATCTACATTCTCTCTTTTTTCTTGTTAGTTATTCTTGTGGACCTATCTTTATTTTTTACACTATTTTTTCTTCAATTCACTTGTTCATACTTCTTTCTAGAAAAATGAACATTACTTACTACTCCTAATATATCTCCAATTGTCTTTTCAAATCACCACTCTTCTCTTGTAGCTCATCCTCAATGATTTTGATCTTCTTTATGTGACTTGAGGTGTTATTGTCCATCACCTATATTTTTCTAATACGTTGGAAGAGATAATAATCTCATACAACAATATTTTGATTTACTTTTATTAAGGATATATGCATTGATTGAGGTCCTGGTTGTTGTTGCAACTAATCTACTAGATTCTTCCTTCCTTATTTTGTAGCCTTTAGAATAAAATATGACCTCGTGTCCATTATCAACCATTTGACTTACACTTAAAACATTTTTATTTAAATCTTCAACAAATAAGATGTCTTTAGCCTTCCTTTTCTCATTGTCAAGGCAAACTAGTAATTTGCTCAATATTTTAGCTAATGTATTATTTACAAGAATGACACTGCTTCTTTTGATTTCCTTCAAAGAGAGCAATATGCTTTTGTCTCCTAACATGTGATTTGAACATCTATTATCTACATACCGTTGGCCCTCTTTACCTTGGCCACGTAGAGCTAAATTTCATTTCTCCTTCGTCGCCATAGCCACATGAGAAGCTTCTAAAGGAATTTGTTATTTTACCAATTGTTCCTTTAACTTTACTCTAACTAGTTCTATGAGGAAAATTAGACATTTGTTTATTTATTACTCCATTTTGCATGCTTCATTTACTGCTAGTATGAATATGTCTTTGTTGGTCCTTGTCTTGATTTGTTCCTCTGTTTGTATTGTTCTTATCTCTTTTCTTGTGCATTAAATACCCATTCTCAATATGCCATGGGTTTCCTTGACTTCGAGCAAAGAGTGCAAATCCACACCCTTCTCCCCCTTTATGCCTCTTTTTCTTCAATGTCTGAGTTCTTTTTTTTGTTTGCTTATTCTCAGAGAGGGATATGACCTTGCCATTTCTACACTAAGTTGCTTTATTCCCATAATTCATACAATTAAAATATTCAATTTAATTGAGCAAAAGAGAAAAGAAATTGTTGCTTCTATGATAACTCCTATGGGGATTTTAAAATTTTCTCTCCCTAATTCTTGAGGAATGATAAGACTTATTTCTAACATGATTATCACTTAGTCCTTACATTGGACAACTTTATGACCAAAATTTGTACATGAATAAAATTACCATAGAAAATATTTTGGTACCTGGGGACAATTTTCCTTTCTAGATAGGATATGTTGATTCTTTGATAACTTTCTCTTTGAGGGATATAGGGCTTTTGATTATTTATTGCTTGACCTTCTTGGCTAGTCAATTTGTTGTAGTTTTCCCTCTTTTGATGTTGCTGGTATTTCTTTTGTTTTCTTTGTTGCTATTGATTTTCACCATTTCCATTAGTTATATTGTAGTTGGGCCCTTTCACTGCATTAACATAAATAATTGGTTTTTTTCCTTTAGCATTCTTTGTGCTTGATTGTCCTTCATAACCCAAACCAATCTTGATGAAAGGAGATATTTGAATACTAAGAATTTCATCTAATTTTTCATATCCTTCAATAAAATTTAAGTTTCGATTCAACTGAGCCTTGGTTTTCTCTAATTACTTTCTAAGGGAGACTATCTCTTACTCTAGTTTTTCACAACAATTTCCCTTCTCTTCAAGTTGTTCTAGGATAGTGTTTTCAAATTTCTTGGCTTCCTCTAACTTTGTTTTGATAATAATGAATAATGAATCTTTAGATCCATATCCTTCTTTCTCATGCTCCTTAGATAACTCCTTTCTTAAGGATGCATTCTCATCTTCTAGTATTTGATAACTCTTTTGTTTATCCTTTAGTTGCGTTGATAGGATTTATTCATTTTTTTTTTTGCTTCTTCTACTTGAACCTTTTGAATATTCATTGATTTTTTATCAGAAGAATGACTTTATTTTTCAACATTTCATAATTGTTCCCTTTGGAAAATGTAACTAATTTCGATCTTCATAATTTTCATTGTACTCATGTCATTATATATATCTTATGTAACAAACAAAAGAAGGAAAAATATTATTTTCAAGCATGGGTTTCATGCTTCTCTTGATTGGTAAACTATGTTAAGCATGTTCTTCATGCTTCTAGGGTTTGTCATGAGTCAAGAAAGTAAAAAAGGTCTTAAGCCCCATTTGGGAAAATTGTAACATGAAGAAGATATTATTTGAGTATAGAAAGTCAAAATGGGCCTCCAAGCACAAGTCAAACCTACCAATGAGAAGTTGGCTTAGAGAGGGTTATTCGACCTCATGAAAATCATATATAAAGAAGGAGATCCAACTCATTTGTACACAAAATTGTAGTTTGATCACAAGTAAGAAATAAGAAGAAAACAAGAGCGAGAGACAAGGAAGCAAGAGAAATATCAAATAAAGGAATAAGGATTCAAAATCTTCTCTATTTCTATCCACATGTGCAAAAACTAGGGTTTTTTTGCAGTTGTTGCAAGACCAAAAATTGCATACCTGAGCTAAGGGATGAAACTGAGATTTGAAGCAGATTGAAGGAGGATTGACCCTTGTTGAATTGGTTGATCTTTGACCTATTTGGAAGAGATCCCTGGAGGGCTGACTTGGTGCCTGGAGGATGAATTGGTCAAGGAGTTTGGGTCTTGAATTTCTTATTTGAATTGATTATACAAGAAGAGAATAATTTCTTTTGGGAATTCCCTTTCGAGGGGTTTTCCCTTGATGTGGAGCCTAACTCTTGTGTCTATTGTATTTGTTGTTTATGATATTGATAATTTTTTGATGAAATGAACCTAAATAGGAATAATAAGGAGTGAATATACGACCACAAACTTTTATCAAGGATAAGGAGAATTGTTTAAATAGTCGCCCTACTTGATTCTCCAATATGGTTTCAGAGCTAATGTGAAGAGAAGGCAGCTTGAAGATCATCTTGTTGGCATAAGAGAAGTTTTCTTAAGGGAATCATTTGTTAAGGACACAGGGAAGGGCATAAGGAAATAAGACCTCATCATGTTAAGGGATCAAGCTCTCATTGAGAGGTCTCATCATTTGAAGAAGGACATCCACCTTTCTTTAATACTCCTTGATTTTGACGGAACAACTTTAAGGGATGTTACTTTGTCTCTCTCTTGGAAGGCTATCAATTCGAAGAATCATTAGAAGACAAATTAGAAAGAAGCATCAAATCTTGGGAACATCATATACTCCTTGGAGCAACTTGAAGACACTATTGAAGGCATCCCAAAATTCATTAGTTGAAAGACTTCATTGAAGTCTCTTGAATATTCTTGAAGGCATCATAAAAAATGACATTTATTTGACAAGTACCATATTATTATCCATGTCTAATTCCAAAAATCAAATGACTTCATTTTGCAAGGAAAACAACAAACTCGTTGGATCAACAAACTTTCTAGCATGGAAGAAGAGGATTGATTTGATACTAATAGAAAATTAAGTCATGGAATATGTTCTTGGTGAAATTACTCAACCAAGCAAGGAAAAGACTCAAGGATTAGCAATATATAAGAAGGGAGAAGTGAGGGCACAAAGGATTCCTATTGAATACATAAAGAATCATCTCATTCCCTTTGTTGCTAATTTGGTTACATCTAAAGCTATCTATAATAAGTTGGTGAAATTGTACTCTATAAGTAAATCATGTCAGAAACTATCCTTGAGGAATCAACTATATAAAACAAGGATGTCAAAGGATGAAGATATGTCCTCATGTCTTATGAGTATCTCACAATTGAGGGACTAGTTATAAGGGCTTTGAGGAGTCATTTCCGATTTAGAGATGACTACTTGTGTATTAAATTCTTTAGCACCTAACTAGATCAATTTTTCAACTAGTGTCTACTCAATTAAATATACTACTCTCTTTGATGAATTATGGACTCAATGCATCTTGGAAGAAACATGATAAAGGAAAATGATGACACCAAATCAAATTAAAAGTCTCAATTTGTTGTTGTAAAATCCAAGGAGAAGAAAGGGAAGTTTGGAAAGTCCAAAGAAAACAAGATATGTCTAAAATAAAATGCTATGGATGCAATGCATATGGAAATTTTAAGAGGTATTGTCTAAACAATCCTCAAAAAATGAAGAACAAAACAAAACAAAGGAACACAATAATGCATCAACAAAGGAAAGTAGTCTGATATCTAAAAGAAACGATCATGTTCCATAATTTCATCAAAGCATTCACAAACTTACAAAAGTGCATTCTTTGCAAATGTTTTTAATAAAATTTTGGACCCTTCTCAAAATGCATGAGAAGGGTATAAATATTATTCTAACTAATGTGCAAAAATAGATTATACAAAAAATTGAGGAGGTTTCAAACAACCTTCCCCTTAACTAGTTAACTAACTCTAGAAATAAATAGTGTCTTGATGAGCAGAGGCTAAGATGATGATATGTTGTCTGCCATCTTGTCCTTCAAATCGCATATATCGGCCATTGGTTTGAGTTGAGGAGGTGCCCTAAAATGTGTCTTGAGCTGTCCTGCGAAAATCGCATCGGTGAGAGGTGGCAACATCCACTAAGTCGAACGAACTGAGCAGTTAAGGGTCATGATCTAGCTATGCAGCTTCATGAGATATTGCCAATATGACTCCCAATCGATCTTGGTCAATTTTTCGATTGATTCCCTTTGAGTCTCTGCCTTTTCCTACCAACTTTTATGCAAATCACCTAAATCGGACATTTCATTAAGATTGCCTTCCTTTATCAGGTTGGTGACAAATAGAGTGTGGTTCACCGCCTTGATTATATTCTTCGATACCCCCGCTGACCTTGCCACTGCTAGATCACTTTCTTGATTCTCACGTCCCAATATATGAAAAGAATGTCTTTGTGTGTCTCCTCAATTTCAGGCATATTGGATTTCCTTCCGAATTTTGTTTCCTACCATTCGATGAACTCTGAGATTCTAGTGTTCAAATCAGTAAACTCGGTTCTCTGGTCGATCGTATTATTTGTTAGTTGGTCACTAGTGATTAGATAAGGAGTAATGTGTGAAATCTTTTGGCAGAAGTGCTCTTGTTGTTTCTTCGGGAGGGAATTTAGTTCCAACGCCTCTTTAACAAACTACTCAATACTAGAAACATCATTATATATTTCCATGGCTTGCTGCAATTCTTGGAGTTTCCTATTTTTAACCGATACATCAGCTTCATGGCTTATTTTCATGACCTCCATGTTTTGTTGCAATTGGGCAAGCTACTCATCTGCTTTCATGTTCACACTTGCTTTCTCTATTTCGAGCTGCTGCTCAAGTTGTGCAATTCTCTCTTTCTTTTCTCTCAACAAAGTAGAGACTTCAGTGGCTTCTTCCATGGTGGTCGCTGCATATGGTCCCGTGAACTATGACAATCTAGTCAAGTTTTCAGCTAGGTTGAAGGAATGTCCCTCCAAACTATGTCCATTGGCTCATTTCCAGGCGAGAGTTTGGGTGTTTCCAACCTTTTCCTTTTCCTCTGTCTCCTTAGTACAACCTTGTGGAGCAGGCTATAGAACACATCAAGTGGAGGGATTTCAGTCACTTTCAAGATGATATCTGATGTGGGCAGAGCAGGGATAATCTCAGTTTGTTGGGATGTTGTCGCCTGCTCATCCATAGGCTTGGACAACTCATCCATGGATTTCAACTGCTCGTCCATAGACTTGGACTTTGTATTCTCCTGAATATGCAGAGGAGTTTGACACCCCATTGTTTCCTGGGTATTTGTCATTTTGGGAGTGTCTTACAGTTTCTGATTAAACTGATCCCACTCCTACTCCAAACTATTGTCTTTGACCTCTGAACTGATTTCTTTAGGTGGGGTGCTCATCACATGTTTCTTAGCTGACTTCCTGCTAGACTCTGTTGTATTATCTGTGTCTTGGGCATTCCCTGTATCTGGTGTTTTCTCAGTACTCACCTAAGACTCTATTCGAGAACTAGGTCCTTCATTGTTAATAGTCACAGTTGGTGTAGGCTTATCTTTGATCTTCAACACGTGCATTGGGATTACTTCGAGCCTTTCATTTTCGAATGCCTGAAATCTTTCAAAATATTCATGACTCAGGTTCTCTTTAGCCCATTCAAATGTTCGTTCAAAGGATTCAGCCAACTGTAACAAGCATTTAAAGTCGTTATCCTCATGGTTGTATAGTTTGAGCTTTACCATAGTAGTGATGTTAAATGCTACCTTGTCTGGATCAAATTGCCTTTTCGACAATGTATAAAGCCCAAGGGCTTCCATGTTTACTAACTCCTTTATGGCATGATTAAAATTTTCTAAAGCAAAAGAACCACACTTGATAGGAAAAGAGGGTCATAATAACTTCTTTCTTTCTTTGAGGAGTTTAGTTAGGTCTTTTCCCACGGTATGGTGGGAGATTTACCTTACTAACAATTTATCAGAAACATACAAAGGAAGGACATGTGGGTTGATTGTACTACTAAAAACCCTAATGTAGGTGAACCATTCCTCAATAAAATATTTTCCGACAGCTAGAAGGTCTATTGTGGCTTCTTGGGAAAACTTGGGGGTTTTCTTATTGAAAATTATTTGATGCAGGGGAAAAACAACAGAATGACATATTTTATAGAAATGGGGTATATAATGGGATTTCCATATTTGATTATGACAGAGATGGATAGGGTAGGGGTCCTGTAAGGTCCATTTCCAATCCATGGTCGGAAATGTAGTGCAGAAACAGATGGCGTCCATAATGTAGGCACTAAAATAGAATGGGGGAAGGTTCTCTGGAGAGGAGGCTCTCTTCTGCCGATATTCGGTAATGATGGTGGCTAGGTTATCAAATAGGATGGTCGCTCAATTCATGATGTGGGAATTAACGTAGGCATCAATAAGAGGAATCCATTCTATGGAAAACTTAGAATTATTGGGCAACCCATATAGTCTATATAACATAGCAGTTTCATAGTTGTAGGGGTTTTCCAAAGAGGCTATAACATACATACCCGATTTGTCAAATTTGAGTTTGTTGTCCAATACTCTCCAGCCCTGAATCAACTTGAAGGGGTCTGGGTTCTTCTTTGCCAAGCTGGCCATGTATGTCTTATCATATATACCCTGAGGGTCAGGTATATGGTACATCTTCTTCAGGTCCTCCACCTTGAATGATCCCATGAGTTCCATTCTTATATTCTTGAATTGCCTATCTTCTATGGTGAGGTTTTCGACCACCCACCTGATCATATCTGTGTATGGGAGGATTTTAGCCCTTGCTCCTATTCTATGTAGGAAATAACATGCAACATCCTTGAATTGAATCCCCGAAGGTCTTGTTGAGTTAGTTGTTGCTCTTGTGATAGTAATCTTGGGATGCTCGTCCTCAAGCCTATTGTATATGACCTCCCAAGCTGTTTCTCCTCTATTAGCATTGCAGATTGTATCAGAGAAAATGGGAGCCATCTTTATAAACTCGGATTTATCAATGCTCTACTTTTTTAATTTCTGCATCACCTTCCTCAATGACATGTCTTTTGTAGCTTACCTGAAATGGACAAGATATATCAACACAGACAGTATCGGGAAATTAAGACTGAAATATTTTCTGAAATGAATTTGGATTATGAGAAAGGTTTAATGAGATACTCAATTTTAACTACCCATAATTTGGAAAATGAATACCTCTCCTCGGGCCGCTAAATATTTATTAACCTATCAATTCGTTCATTTTTGTATTTAATACACAATTATTTCACACACTTACCACTCTTATTCACATATCGCAATCTTTAAACAGATACAATATAGCATTGTCTTGTGCAAATTATTAAAGGGCATTGTAGTGGCATAGCTTCATTACTTGCTAATTTTGCAAAGTGAGATTTGTGAAATGACAAGGTTCTTATGATCGGGATATCGCAGTGGGAGGTTTGATCGTGCATCGCAAATTTTTAAAGGTGTTTTATGAAGGTCACATGGAAAAGTGCAATTTGCAATGAGGATCTCATCCTTGGGTTGTTTTGCAAGAATTTTCAAGGCAACTTCTTAGAGTTAGGTTTTATTATCCTAAGACTAAAAATTTAAAAAGGTCCCCATTTATATCTCTAACGTTATCTATTGTTATTCATAAATGGGGGGGTTATTTCATAGTACAACATGTTCCTACTTGTTGTTCAGGTTCGATTTGGTTGAATAGGTATATTAGGTTTCTTGGGTGGAGCAAGATGAATGAGATGTGTTTGAGATGGAGGTGAAGGTAGTTAAGAAGGAGGTTGGTTGAATTGAGGCCTCCAACCTTGTGATGGGTTATTCCACTGAGGATGTGGAGAAGCATATGGTTGAAATGGTTGATTGGATGACTGGGGAGGATACTTAGGTGCATAAGACCAAGGATAAGGTGTGGACCATGAAGGGTGAGTAGGAGAACAACAAGGGGGCAAGGATACATTTTGATTGGGATGTTAATTGGAATAGGATGCACCATGCATGCCCTACTAGTATGGCCTAAGTCCTTGAGGCATCCTTTGGTTGATATAATAGAGTTGTTCGGCCCCACCTTCAGCCCCTTTCTATAGAAATTTCAATCGAAGAAAAGAATGATAATTGTCTATGGAATGGTTCTCTTCACAGACCGAGTAGACCACTATAACATTCAATATACATTCATTTCTAGGGTGCCTCCTAGTGTATTTAGGGAAAAAGATAACTAAGGATCTCTCTACTTCCTCTTGTTTTCTCTTGATCTACATGATGTCCATTTGTAAAGCAAAGGTGTGAAAAATTTCACATTTAAAGTCCTCCAACATGTTTCCAATTTCATTTTTGCAAGATGTGGTGGAGAAAGAGGAATTGGCAAAAGCTTGACTAGCCCTACCATTCTTTCTAGCAGCCCTAGAATGGTTTTTGAGTAATATCTTGATATCATTATAGGGTAGCTCATAAATGTCCCCTCGAGACAACATGTTTAGGCTTTCTAGTATGTCTTCCCTTATTCCTCTAAGAATGACTAACTTGAGTGATATAGGATCAAGGGTGCATCTGGCCCTTTTGTAACTGAGTTGGAACATTTCCTCATAATCTTCCAAGGATTCATCAAGTCCTAGGGTCATTCTAAAGATTTTGTCTTTGGTGTCTTTGGACCTACAATAGTCCCTGTAATTGATGTTAAAGGATTGTTGCATTTGAGCCAAGGTGGTGATGTTATCCCCAGGTAGACCCATTAACCAACACAAGGCTACATCCTTAAGGGTGGATGGGAACAACTTTAACTTCTGGTCATCAGAGGTATAACCATAAGTTTTGCACATGAAAACAAACTCAAATAAGAAGGTATGAGGGTCCTCTAAGGTTAATCCATGGAAGTGAGGAAGGGCATATGGGCTTATATTTTTCATCCTGGTATGTCCATTCATCCCTCTAATCGGAAAAGCACCCTCATTTCTATTTTCAACGTCATTTTTGTTTTCAACCATGGTGTAAGTGTGGGCAATGGCCTCTTCTTCTTATTCTTCCCGAATAGGCTCTTCAAAGATTTCAGGTTGTTCACCTAAGGGGTCATCTAACTCTGCTACAGTTAGAGATGGAAGATGACAATCACCGAAGAAGAGGGAAGGTTGACTCTTTGATGGTGTGGGAGTATTTGGAAGGAATTTCCCTAAAGTTTCTCTACTCCTATGAGGCATGAAAGAAGTATATTTTTTTATGAGTTTTTTTCAAAACAAAATGCAAGACAGAAATGAAAGAAAGAGTAACATCTATCTAGTAAATGAAAAATAGAAAGAGAAAGTAGAAATTACATCTACCTAGACAACACCCTAGCAATGTCATTGAAAAGTGATGAGCCCCAATATTGCAGCAAGAATGTTGCAACTCCTAGAGATACCAACTTTACTTTATGAACCCGGAGTTCCGTACAAACTTGGAGGTGATAGTGCTATATACATAATAGATGCATCATTCCACTCATGTCACTTCCCAGCTAGGTCACTTGATCATTAGGGTTGCATACCTTTCCTCTATTGAACTAAAAGGATTCTAACTACTAAAAATGGAAGGTAAAGTCTAGTTCTAGTGCAGGGAAAGTGAATGCCTATTACTAAGAAAATGTAAGTTGCCAACTTGTAAATTTTATGAAATGACACAAATCTTATGCTCACTTGCAGAAAGGAAACTATGCTAATTTTAATTTGATCATCTAGCTATCAGGGTTGCTTGAGAATATTATCCTACCATTTCTTAATTCAAACAAGCATGCATTGGCTATCTAATTCACACTTGCTGAGTAAATATAGTTCTGATTGCTAAATTCAGAAATAAAAGAACTAATTCTTATGTAATATTAGAGGTAGTCATCTTGCAAGAAGGATCATCAAGATCGTCCAATGAAAACCATCAATTAGGGAAGGTTCTTGGAAGAAGCATTATGACATAAATAGTATATTCCAATTAGTGTGGAAATAATAGTCTTGAAGGATGAAGGGATGCAGATGGTCGAGTTGTAGTATGAAAGACATAATTGAATTCTTTCTCCTCTTAAAGAAGGAAGCTTATCTTCGATAAGGATATAAGCTAGCCCATTCAAAGGAAGGACAACTAGATGGTGTATGCATTTGTTATAACATTTCTCTAGAAAGTAGAATCGATGTCTACAAGAATCTTGCAAAAATAGTTGGGCATAAATGCAAGCATGAGAAGTCTTCCATGTGGTTACTTAATGCTTGGAAGAAAGGAGTTGGGATGCTTTGGAATCGCTAAATATCAAGACTCTTCCATAAGAGAGTATGAATAAGAAGTGATAATATTGATCAACATCAAACATGGTCTCTTGAAGAAAGAAAGAGAGTTGATAATGACAACTCCAAGGAAGAACATATTGTAGCTTGCTCCGTGGACACTTTGATTAAAATCGAAAGCATGGAGAAGGATTATTGTTCAATACAAATATAGACCATGCAAAAAGATTTTGATCTCAAATGAAACAAGGAATCATAATTGATTTTATAACAAGAGGCCATTATATTGAGCTATGTATAATATTGACGTTTTGGTATTAGTTATCTGGTTGGTATATGGATTTTCTACTTGGAAGGGTATTACAAAAATACATAATGACAGTTGAGACAAATGTATCTCCAATTGTTTGTGTTAAACTCAATTCAATGAATACATGGATTGAGTGGATGGTTTTTATAGTCCTTGAAAGATTATGCAGTCAAGATGTCTACATCATCTTGAAAATGGAAGGTAGAAATACAAAGATATAGCCTGATATTTTGATGACAATGAAGATCACTTTTAAAGGAAGCTATGATTAACTCTACTTAGATTGGCTCAATATAATTCCTTTGTTGTTTATGAAGAGACAAAAGTGATATGAAAAATTGATGGCTTGAACCCTTGTTGGATGGTGTTTTCATTGATGTAAACCCTTCGGTTTGACGTTGATTAAAACATTGGTCATTGATAATGAACACTTCTTAATAATTGTTTGGATTACATCAAGTTGAAAGCTCCATTGTCGAATGGCTGAAAACCCTAGTCCTAGGGTTTGGGTTCCCTGGACTAAGGAAATACCCCACACTTGTCGAAGTTTTTTGAAGTTGTCAATCATTGAATTTGTCCCAAAGATCCTCATCAATGGAATTTCTCCATCAATATTTTTCTGGTGGTATGTGGCATGCCCCGAGAGGCCTCTTGGTTTGAAAGTTTTTCTCATTTGAAATTGACCCTAGTTCATGGGCTAAAACACCAAAGGGTGACCATATGGTTCCTTCACCGTGGTGAAGTCAGAAGTTCATAAGATCATTCACATTAGTTATTCCTATGGAAAAATATCATTTATAAATATTACCTAATGATTAAGGATTAAAAATTATAGGTCAAAAATAAAAGGAACTCTATTAAATAACCAATAATTAAGGATTTAAGTTATGGGTCAAAAATAATAGGAACTTTATTAAGACACAAGGGTTTTGTCTTTAAGACAAATTAAATTAAAAATATGAAAACATTTAAATTTAAATCCTACTATCCATCTAAATAGGAAAGTCAAATTAAATACCCACCACTTTAATATCTTAGAAGCCCCTTCTCAAATTAAAAGAAATTAAAGCAAGTTAAAAATAATTAAACCCTAACAACCCCTAATATTTCTCCAATGATTTTCTTTGGAAGATCCTTCCTACTCACAAAAACAATCTATAAAAGGAGACCTTAAGAACTATGTTAACTCATGTACACAATAATAATATTCTAAACAAAATCGAGGTTTGAAATAATACTCAAAAATGTGGAAATCATTGAATATCTGTAGCTAGGGTCAATGAAAATAAATTTGTTACAAAACTTCGGCCCTCTTAGGGCATCAACTCTTGGACAACGAAAGGTATTCTCTTGAACAACAAAGAGGTAAGGGTATCACATCTATTATGTTTCTTTGATAACTGTGGTAGACTCAGACTTATATTTGAGCATATTTTTGTTGATCTATCTTTGGAAATTGGAAGATATCTAGCTTTGTTGTTAGGGCATAAAAATTAAGGTCCTCTTTGAATTGGAAACAAAACATCTATCACTAACCTTTGCGGTCTTTATCAACCTCAAAACTATGTGGATGTGTCTATAAATCCTATGTGGATTTATCCCTAAATCCTATAATAATGAGACTATTATAAAGGTTTAATCTCCTCTACACCAACACTTCTTCAACAAGATTTATCATCATTTAAGACTTGAAAAGAAATGAGTAATCCTTATAGAGCTTGAAGGCTATATCGTATATCTATGCACACTCCTATATGTGACTATTAAAATTCCATCTTTGTGAAAATCAAGAAGTGGCCTTAACATATACAACACTGAATGTAACCTTGTAGTAAGCATTTCACATGTCAACAGTAACATATGTTCCCTTATCAATATATGACATTGGTTCTCACCATAACATAGTGGCAGAAATCTCATTGTATCGTTGAACAACTTCAAGTATCAAAATGCACTAAGCCAGTCGTTGATTTAAAATTTTGTTGTGTTTTGGTACTCACAAGACATAATTGAATGTAATTTTCTCATAAGATTGTTTATATATATACATATAGACTTGATAACCGCTTGATCTTTGATTAAATCATATTGATAACATTCTAACAAGCAACGACACTGCAATATTATGATAATACCTACAATAACATAATCTTCCGTGAGATTTATTATTATGTGAAAAATTGTGGTAGTACTTTAATAGCTAAGCCTTGTTGACAAACCTTAAGTCCTATACCAGATAGTGTGAAACAATTCTCCTAGGATCATTTTTTAGCCCAAACAAGGTCCATATTGCAACATTGTTTTTGGCTAAATTGTTAAGTTATGGTATGTTCTATGCTTAGAGAAGTTTACTTCTTTTTATTATTACTATCCACAAATTAGCAATCACATGTACATTAAGTAAAGTGCAGATAGAGCATTAAACGATCGACAAAAAACAAGCCAAGACAAGAGACACAAAATGTGGCGGCTAGCCAGGGACAAACCCCAATATGGGGAAACATTTTGATCAAATCTTCTTTTATCTTCAATAATTCAGCAGAGAGAAATGGTACAAAAATCTAATTTTCATTAGCAGTAGCAAACCCTAGATCAGCCCTAAACTAGAGCAGAAAATATCTTGCAAGCTGACCGTCAAATTGCCTTGATTCCTTCACCAAAATGTACGGCCTTCTGAGGAGAGTTAGTTCCACCTACAACATAGTTCTAAGAGAGAGTCTGACAGTCAACGCTGGTAAAACTTCCGATCTGTAGTTGCAACCCTAAATTATGTGTCCTTCCTTCCACACGTGTGAGAGAAGAGTCCCTTTTTGCGCAGCAGGAGAAGACCTCTTTTCTGCGCAGGAGAGAGAGAGAGATGTGTTGAGAGTCAGTGTCCAAATGAGGAAAATACCTTCTATATTTATATACAAATGTTGATGATGAATAGATGTGTCTGTTGGGCTTCTGAGCCTACATGAGTTGCTGGTCGACTTGATAATTATTCCATAATCAAAATAAATTCATATCTCCATAAATACTTATTGAAATTGGATGATCTTTAGATCAATCCTACACTTCTCGACGAGATGAATCTAGGAAAAATATTACCAGCCATGAATAAGGTGACCCACATGGAGTTTGGCCCTAGTTGCCAAGTTTAACACTCCCTCTCAACTAGGGAGAACTTCATCAACAATTCGTCTGTCTGCCGCTACTATTCATCCATCAAATGCACTGCCCTATACAACTTGAACCCTGCTCTGCTATGCTTTGTTCTGCCTTGTGCTGATATGCTCTGCTATGCTTTGTTATACTCTGCTCGAATTATGAAGAAGAAGAAGTGATCAAGGATGTATCATACCATCCTCCACTGACTCAAAGTCAATCTCCGAGTGTGTACCACTGGTCCCAAACCAGTCCTCAACCGACCCGAAGTCAGTGTCATAGTGGGTACAACTCCTACCACTGGCCCCATACCAGTATCATTGATCCCATATCAATGAAGGTCATCCTAGCATAGGGAGTACGGTAGATACAACGATGTGTCCATCGATACTCTATGGTCCCTATCCTTATTTCCCTGCTCATTGATCAGATGAGAGGTACTTCCCATGAGTCCCAGACTGCATGGGTAGGATGCCTCGACAAGAGAACTAATCAATCCTGTCCACAGGAGAGCGAATCATCCTGTCCCACAAGAGAGCGAATCATCTTGTCCCACAAGAGAGTGAATCATCTTGTCCACAGGAGAGCAAATCATCCTGTCCATAGGAGAGCGAATCATCGTGTCCCATAAGAGAGCGAATCATCTTGTCCCACAAGAGAGTGAATCATCTTGTCCACAGGGGAGCGAATCATCCTATCCACAGGAGAGCGAATCATCCTGTCCCACAAGAGAGCAAATCATCTTGTCCACAATCACCATGGAGAACACATCATCCAGGCCCACAGGAGAACTAATCATCCTATTCCACAGTCGTCATGGGGTGTCATTGAGAAAGTTTGATCCTTTTACCGTATACAAGGTGCACCACCAGGGGATGGTGAGTCACCCTGTGGTCATATGTCGCTCCAAGAAGTACCCCACACCCCCCAGAGCTCCCAAAGCTCAATAGATCATATAGGACCCTCATCAGAGGCTCTTTGAACGATACCAAGTCATTCTCAGAAATTCAGGAATTTGACCTTCCCTAGGGGCTTTGTTAGAATGTCGGCGACCTGTTCATCTGTACCGATATGTTGGAGCCTTATTGCTCCTCACTGCACCATATCTTGAATATAGTGGTACCTGATATCGATATGCTTGGAGCAATCCTGAAATATAGAATTCTCTAACAAACGAATCCCACTCTGGTTGTCACATAGGATCACAGTGATGTCCAATGTAAATCCTAACAGCGCATTGAAGATCTTTTGTAACTAGATTGCCTCATAGGAGGCCATGCTAGCAACAATATACTCTGCCTCGGCGGTGCTCAAAGCCACCGACTTTTGCTTCCTACTCATCCAGGATATCGAAGCAGATACCAAGGAGAAACAACACCCGGAAGTGCTCTTACAATCCACCACAATGCCTACCCAATCAACATCAGTGTATCCAAGTAGTATCACATCTATGGTAGTGTATCTTAACCCATAAGTAATTGTGCCACGAAGATATCTCAATAGATTCTTGGCACCAATCCAATGTATGTGGTGAGGTTCAACCATATGTTGACTCAATGTGTTGAATGTGAAGCATATATCTGGACGGGAGTTCACTAAGAACATTAATGCTCCGATGAGTTGATGATACTTGGTGGAATTTTGTAAAACAGGTCCAGCAGCGCTACTGCTTAACTTCTTAAACTTAAGCTCCATCGGGGTAGTAACCGGCTTGCAGTCCACCATACCGAATCTTTCCAATATCTTCACCACATATTTTCCTTGAGATAGAATGATTTCCCTTGGCTTCTGCCAGACTTCAAGTCCTAAGAAATAGTGCATCAGTCATAGGTCCTTCATTTTAAATTCAGAAGCCAACTCCCTCTTACATTTCAGAATGAGAGGGTCTGCACCTGTTAGAAAGAGATCATCTACATACAACACTAGTATGAAAGGTTTGTCATCTTCAACCTTAAAGTAAAGGTTTGCGAATCCTAGCTTCATCAACTAGCTGTCGATCCTCTCATACCATGCTTGGGGTGCTTGCTTCAGCCCATAGAGAGCCTTCTTCAACCTTCATACATGAGATTTTCAATCATAAATCTCAAATGCTTTGGGTTGCTCCACGTAGACCTCTTCTTTGATCGAACCATGCAAGAATGTGGTCTTTACATCCATCTGATGTAGGTTCCATCCTTGTGAAGCTGCAAGGGCTATGATAGAGTGGATGGTGGTATCTTTGGAAACAGGTGCAAATATCTCGTCATAGTCTATACCTTCCTTCTGGGAGAAGCCACGAGTGACAAAATGAGCCTTATACTTTTCTATACTTCCATTTGCTGCATGATTTATCTTGTAAATCCATTTAGAAGTGACAACTGTCTTGTCTTGGGGTCTGGGAACTACTTCCCAGACATCATTCTTCATAATAGACTCATATTCTTCGGTCATAGCATCCTTCCATGCTTGATGCTTGACAACATCTGAGAATGATGAAGGCTCATTTTGTATGATCGTGCTCATGATGGTCAGGTATCCTTGATACCTATTAGGTTTCTTACTTTCACGGATGGTTCCTTGAGGTGTAGTGTGTCTTTCAGCATCATCGGGTAGCCACCTAAGCCAAGAGGGCCTCTTCCTAAAAGAGGAAGGCTCAGGTGGATCAATAGGATGCATGGGTTCATCCACATCAGTCATTGTTACATCATCTTTTTCTTTTGGTTCCCTAGTGTCAACTTCTTGAGAGCTCCTTAAATTAGGAATATTGTTCACCTTGCTGAGAGCCATATCTTCATCAAAGGTGACATCATGACTAATCACGACTTCCCTTTGACTAGCTACATAGATTCCATATCCCTTAGTATTTTCACCATAGCCCACAAAGATTCATTTATTTCCAAATGCACCCAGTTTATTCCTTTTCTCTTTTGGCACATGAAAATATACAAGGGTTCCAAAAATTCTAAAATGAGATACGTCAGGTTTCTTACCGGTGAACATTTCTTCAAGAGTATTGGAACCCAATGCTTGATGAGGGCATCGATTTGTACATATACGACGGTGCTTGCAGCTTCGACCCATAGAAACTTCAGAATTCTTTGATCATGGAGCGTGGCACAGACAACTTCCACAATCGTGCGGTTCTTCCTTTCTACCACACCATTCTGTTCAGGAGTATATGGTGTAGTATTCTCCCTCTTAATGCCAGCCTCTTTACAAAAGTCATGAAACTCGTTAGATTCATATTCAGTCCCATTATCAGTCCTTAAGATCTTGATCTTCTTTTCGGTTTGATTCTCTATCAAGGCTTTGAAGTGTCGAAACCAAGAGAACACTTCATCCTTCTTTTTCAAGAAGTATATCCAAGTCTTTCGAGAATAGTCATTTGTAAAAGTAAGATAATATGAATATCCCGCCAAGGAGTTCATAGGAATCATACCAAATATATCTTAGTGAACCAACTGTAATATATCGGAGGTCTTGCTTTGGCTTGAGGGGAATGGTCCCATTTTGAACTTTCCTTCGGCACATCCCAGACATACGCCTTCTTTCTCTACTCAGAATTTGGGCGTCCCTGTCACCATTTGTCTTACATTGGGTAGAGATTTATAATGAAGGTGGGCAAACCTTCGATGCCAAAGTTCGGACTGAAGAGATGTGTCACAAGACATGACACCTAGCAGACTTCCACTGACCTGATATAATGAATCAACTCAAAACCCAAGAGTGAAGGCATCTTTAACATTGTTTTTCCATACACGTACCTTGCTATCACTGAAGGTCACCTTGTAGCCTTTGTCTTCCATTTCCGAGATGGACACCAGGTTCTTTTTGAGGTCAAGTACATATAATACATCTTGTAAGTGGATTGTATTACCTTGATTCAATTTAAGAGAGACATTGCCTACACCTTTCACAGGATATTTCATATTATCTCCAAGGACAATTTCCAGGTTAGTTTAGTTCTCTATCAGATTATGGAGAACTTCTTTGTAACCAGTGAAGTGCCTTGAGGCACCACTATCAATAAGCCAATTTCCCAGTGAGTTTGGAGGAGCAGAGGTAGATAGAGTATCTAGCAGATAATATTCATCCTGTTTATTGCCAACAGTGTTAGATTCATACCTAGAATTTCTAGCCTTCTTGAATGGTTGTCCTCTTCCTTGATTTCCAACACTCCTTTTACCTCTACTATTAGATTTGCCATTCCTTTGATTTCCATGAGAGGGATTTTGATCGTCATCCTGGTGAAAGTTCCTTCTATTAGGGCATTCCTTTGCATAGTGACTTGCTTTATCGCAAATGTAACAACGTCCTTTTCTTCCACCGTTTGGTCCAACCTTTCTTTTTTATTTAGTGTCGAAATTATTTTCTTAGATTTTACTTCCCCCTTGGTCCATTTGTTCCTAGCAACAACAGATGCATTTGATGGAGGCTCAACAATTCCACCTCTCACATGATCCAACACTTCCTGTTCTTCTAATGTTAGATTGAGAGACATCTTCCATCCATGGTAGTCATACTTCTCATGAAGCTTGTCTTTAGCAGAGAAGTGTGTTGAGGACCCCATGAATTCTTTTAGGATATCCTACCAGTCTTCTCTTTGTGATTACTCTTGCTCTTGCTTGGGCTTTGTCTTCACCTCAACTCTGATACCATGTTAAGTTATGGTATGTTCTATGTTTAGAGTAGTTTACTTCTTCTTATTATTATTATCCACGGATTAGCAATCACATGTACATTAAGTAAAGTGCAGATAGAACATTAAACAATTGCAGAAAACAAGCCAAGACAAGATACACAAGATGTGGCGGCTAGCTAGGGACAAACCCCAATATGTGGAAACCCTTTGATTAAATCTACTTTTATCTTCAATACTTCAGTAGAGAGAAATAGTACAAAAATTTGATTTGCATTAGCAACAACAAACCCTAGATCAGCTCTAAACTAGGGCATACAATATCTTGCAAACCGACCGTCGGATTGCCTTGATTCCTTCACCAATTTGTACGGCCTTCTGAGGAGAGTCAGTTGCACCTACATCACATTTCTGAGAGAGGGTCTGATGGTCAACACTGGTTAAACTTCTGATCTGCAATTGCAGCACTAAATTCTGCGTCCTTCCTTCCACACGTGTGAGAGAAGAGTCCCTTTCTGCGTAGTAGGAGAACAACCTCTTTTCTGTGTAGGAGAGAGAGAGAGATGTGTTGAGAGTGTCCAAATGAGGAAAATACCTCCTGTATTTATATGCAAATGTTGATGATGAATAGATGCATATGTTGGGCTTCTGAGCCTACATGAGTTGCTGGTCAGCTTGATAATTATTCCATAATCAAAATATATTCATATCTCCATAAATACTTATCGAAATCGGATGATATTTAGATCAATCCTACACCTCTCAATGAGAGGAATCTAGGAAAAATATTATCATCCATGAATAAGGTGACCCACATGGATTTTTGCCCTAGTTTCCAATTTTAACATAAATGTTGGTCTTCCATTAGATATTCAATTATACACAATCCTATTGTGAAGAGTTGTTGAAGTTACATACCTTGTTGAGTTCACATCTACACATGTTTGACATCTCTTTAAAAGCAAACATATTTTGAGAATGTTGGTCTATTAGGTAAAGTATAATGTTTTTCATCATTAGCTACAACATTCTTGACAAAGTGGTTTGTGAGCATATTCTTGGATAAGTAGTAAATGATACAACAATGAGTCTAGAATGACGTATGAGTGAGACATTTTTAGTGACTTTACCTATGGACCTAACCTATAGACTTAACTTATAGATTTGACCTATTGACTTGACACATAAACTTGACATATATGCATACAAACTTGACTGTGTGTTGACACATTGATTTGACATTGATGCATAAAAAGATCTTGAAGCAACCTTACTGTACATATGTGACAGGACATTGATATGATGCTTTGATTTTGACTTGGCATGAAAAGCAGTGAGACAAGGACAACATTATATGACAAAAATATAGAAGGTACTTCATAACCCTATCTGAGAAATAATAAGGCATATTCTTATAGCCCTCCTTGTGAAGAGTTTGAGTGCATTGCAAGCAGGTCATAGGGATGATCTAAGGCATCTTGGATTGTTCCATCAGCATTGGACATCAGTTCCCAACACTTGCAGCAATATAAGAAGTTTGGTACAATGATGTGGGTTAACTGCTTCATGATCCCGTGAATGCATATTCATACGTGAGAAGTACAAAGCAACAACAACAATGATATTGTGTTATGAAAGCATTGATAGTTAGGTTTTGATGTACAATGGTTTAGCGATATTCTACAGTGCTAAGGTTGAGCATTGTTGTGCAGTGATCAAGTTGAGCAATATAGTGCGGTGATCAATTTGAGAAGTGTTATGCAAAGATTACTCAAAGAAGTTTTGTGTAGTGATGCTACCAGCATACTAAGCAAAGCAAAATTATATTAATTACAACTTTCCTATATTGATTTAGAGCACAGGGGGGTCCAATCTGAAAATTATGAAACCTGGTCCACCAACTCTTCAGGGTGGCAGGGTGGTGCAATGCAGATGATTGGAGTCATCTTCAAGTTGGAGCTTGAGAGCTCTTCATGGTGGCAGGATGGTGCAAGGAAGGTGATTGGAGTCACCTTCAGGTTGGAGCTTAAGAGCTCTTTAGGGTGGTAGGGTGGTGCAAGGTGGGTGATTAGAGTCACCTTAAGGTTGGAGCCTGAGAACACTTCAGGGTGGTAGGGTGGTGCTAGGGTAGGTTGTAACATGTGTCGAGCATCATTAGAGAATTTTAAAAGTATAAAATGAGGCTCTTAAAGAATATTATGAAATAATAGTGGCAATACTTACATAAGATTACATTAGGGGAATTTTGAGGTCTAAAATGAGCCTCCTAAGGAGATCATAAAATAATAGTGGAAATAATAAAATAATATTAGATCACATCATCAAATTTTAGAGGGGGAAAAACCATTTTTTCAACTTATCTCCCTATGGGTTTACTCACATTTCGAGCAACAATACTCATTGGATGCATAATTTGATTCCTCATCCAAGGAGTACCCATGTTACATAATTTTTATGGACTCTTCTACATGAAAAATGATAAATACATGAGAATTGACCCTACTATAGAAAAAATGAGAAATACATGAAAAACGTGATTGCAATCACGTTTTTCATGTATTTCTCACTTTTCGTGTAGAAAGGTCCATCAAAAGTATGCAACATGGGTACTCCTTGGATGAGGAATCAAATTATGCATCCAATGAGTGTTGTCGCTCGAAATTTCAGTAAACCCATAGGGAGATAAGTTAAAAAAAATAGTTTTATTATTTTATTATTTTTTAATCTTTTTAATTTTTTACTCCAAAAATGGAAAATCATCCTCCATGGTTGACATTATCATCTTGAATCCTATTGGTTCTTATACAATTTATTTTGGTTTTACATTTTTCTTAGGAGGCCCATTTTAGATCTCAAAATTCCCGTAACATCAAATTTTGGAGGGAAAAAAGAACAAAAATACTTTTCACCTCATATTTTCAACTTATATCCCTACAGTTTTACTCAAATTTCGAGCAAGAACACTCATTGGATGCATAATTTAATTCATCATCCAAGGAGCATCCATATTGCATACTTTCGATGGACTCTACTAAATGAAAAATAAGAAATACATGAAAAATGTGACTATAATCACATTTTTTCATGTAGTAGAGTCCATTAAAAGTTCGCAACATGGGTACTCATTGGATGATGAATTAAATTATGCATCGAAAGAATGTTCATGCTCGAAATTTGAGTAAAATTGTAGGGAGATAAGTTGAAAAAAATAATTTTCTAATTTTTTTTTTATTTTTTAATATTTTTACTTTTTTCCTCCAAAAATGGTGAATCATCCCCTATGTTTGATATCATTATCTTAAATCCTATTGGTTCTTATAAAGTTGATTTTGGTTGCATATTATTTTTAGGCTCCTTTTTACCTTAATTTCTCTAATGGGAGTGTCCTTTCAGTGGGAGTTGATAAATCATAGTGCGTTGGAGCATCCATCCATTAGCAGCTGGTAAACAGAGTGTTGGAGCACTTGTTAAGTTGGGCCATCCTTTTAGTTGCAGTTGGTAAACAAGGGTGTTGGAGCACCCTACATGCTCCAACCTGTAAATCAAGGGGTTGGAGCCTCCTTTAGTTGGAGCTGAAAACTTGATGTAATTATTTATTTTAAAGAGAAGAAGGAAATTGCTAAAAATCGTTTGGTGGTTTTTGACGCATAGGGGGTTTTTCACCTAAAAATATTTGTGTCTATTGTCTCGATCTTTCTGCATTGTTGTATGGTGTTGTTCATTGGTTTCTCTATTTTGTACTGAATAATAATAATATTGTTAAATATTAACCAATGCTTTGAAAAATATTAATAAAGTGTTAATCACTAAAAAATTGATTCACCCCCCTCTTAGTATTTCCAATAATTGGTATCAGAGCAAGTTCCTTTAGTAGCAACTTAACAGCTGGAAGGTAGATCTCAGAGAGAAGAGATGGGAAAATCAAAGAATCACGCTGCCAAACATTCGAATAAGCCAAAGGTAAGTATTGGTATTGAAATTCTTTCAAAACCTATTACAACTGACAAAGAGAAACAGGTTGGTCCAATTCCTCTAATCAATGAATTGGGTTTTATATTTTGGAAAGATAGAATGAAAATCCATTTGCAAGCTATTGGATATGATGTATGAGATTTTGGTTTTTTTGGAGACGTCTCTAATGATAAATCAAGAAAATACAATTCCAAAGTGAAGAGTATCATCTTAAGCGTGCTACCAGATACTATGAAATCCAATATAGGATGATGTTCATCTGCCAAACATCCCTGAGAGAGAATCCAAAATATTCATGAAAGACAAGAAAAATATGATAATGATCATGATTCAAGTCAAGTAGACTCTCATATGGAAGATTCTGACAATGAGGAAGAAGACGAAAAGGAAGTATTAATCAAGAACACATAAAAAAATTGCAGGCTTAAGGAAGAAGTCAATCAAAAGCAACAAGAACTTGATATAGTCATTGCAGAGATTAATAGGCTTAAGAAACAAGTGTAGGAAGTAGAAATAGAAGAGAAAGACCTGGCAAGCATTTTAAAATAGGGGAAACAAAAAGGTTAATGAAAAGAAAGAAGAATTGGAAACAATTGTTGCATAAATAAATATACTCAGGAAAGAAAATGAGAAGTAGAAAGAACAAATACAGGTCCTCAATAGAGAAGTAGAGAAGACTACTCTTCTAAAACTATAGGTAGAAGAAGAAAACGAGAGAAGACTATTATTGAGAGACAAATTTAATGAAGACCTTGCTCAAAAGCAAGGAGAACTTGATGCAACTCTTAATGAAATCAACAAGTTCAAGGATTGACAAAAGGAACACATACAATTTATGGACATGGCAGATCAAGAATTAGCCCAATTGAAGATAAAGGTTCCATGTGATGAAGGCACAAGTTCCAAGACTAATGAGAACATTGGTCAATATGAACAAAAGAAGCTTAAGGATGATGCTAAAGCCATCAAGGAAAAACAATAAAAGACTACACCATCGCCTCCGAAGAAGAATGAATTTAGAATATCATACAAACAAGATAACTCATCCAAGTACGCTTTTTCATTTAATGGTTATTATTTTTAATGTACTAATTATGGACACATGGCTAGGGATTGTGAAGTCTTTGACAAATATAATTATCATCCGGAAAACCATAGAAGCAAGTTTGTAGGATCATGAGACACATTCCACAATGACTTTGTCAACAAGAAGTACATGCTAGATGGGCAAATCATTGAATCTTCAAATGTCATAATTATGGGAACATAGCTTAAGAGTGCAGGTATAACCCCAACATATAATGTTATAAATGTCATAACTATGGACACATAACTCAAGATTACAGGTACGAGAAAGTTTGGGGAAGAAAACATGTATATAAAGATCAAGCAGATAAAAAGGTCTCAACACTCATGCTTTCAGGTTTCATAAATGAAAAAGGTCATAATGAAGCAACAAATACATTGGATAATGACACAAGTCAGGAAGGTCCAGCTGAAGAGCTGGATGATACATTATATTAAAGACCCCAACTTATTGACTCCCTGAATTTTGAAGAGGGGGGAGACTATGCAACCGTATGTGGCATGTTTTGAAGACAAATCTACAATTGACAGATAGGCAACATGGGAAAAATCAATATTCAAGAAAAGATAAGACAAGTCCATAGAAAATTCAAGGGGAAAGGATTACAGGTCCACATTGATCGAACATTAAAAGAGTCATCAACATCGATAACTAGTCAATAATAAGAAAATTAAAAGAAGCTCATGGCATGTTGATCCATATTCAACAACGAGAATCCATGACAGGGGAAGACATGTCTTTGCAGTAAGTATTGAGGAAAGCACTTTGAAGAGGACAAGTACTTTCCAGGAAGATAGAAGAAGGCTTCTCGTCAAGGGGAGCACAAGAAGGTTACAGGTCCACAGGGAGTAGGCAGATTGTCAAGGGGAGTCATCCTTTCCATTGATGTCAAAAGGGGAGAGAAATAATGAGAAGGAGATTGAAATCATGATAAGGAGATGGAAGCATGAAGCCAAGAGGAGTAGTACTTGTAGAAGAAATATGTGTGTTTCCATCAATGACAAAGGGAGCGATTGTTGGATGGTGTTGTCATTGATGTCAACTTTGGGGTTTGACTCTTACTAAAACACCAATCATTGATAATGAACACTTCTTAGTAATTGTCTAGATTACATCAAGTTGGAAGCTCCAATGTCGGATGGTTGAAAACCCTAGTCCTAGTGTTTGGGTTCCTTGGACTTAGGACATGCCCTACACTTTTTGAAGTCTTTTGAAGTAGGAAATCATTGCAGTTGTCTTGAAAATCCTCATCAAAGGATTCTCTTCGTCAAGATGTTTCTAGTGGTATGTAGCATGCCCCAAGAGACCTCCTAGTTTGAGTGATTTTCTCATTTGAATTTGAGGACCCCAGTTCATGGGCTAAAACCCCAGAGGGTGACCATATGGTTCCTTCACCTTAGTCAAGTCAGAAGTTCATAAGATTACTCATCTTAGTTATTCTTATGGAAAAATATCATTTATAAATATTAACCAATGATTAAGGATTAAAAGTTATAGGTCAAAAATAAAAGGAACCCTATTAAATAACCAATAATTAAGGATTTAAGTTATGGGTAAAAAAAGAGGAACTTTATTAAGAAACAAGGGTTTTATCTTTAAGACAAGTTAAATTCAAATTACGACAACGCTTAAATTTAAATCATAATACCCCTCTAAATAGGAAAGTCAAATTAAATACCCAACACTTTAATATCTTAGAAGCCCCTTCTCAAATTAAGAGAAATTAAATAAAATTAAAAATAATTAAACCCTAACAAACCCCAAGATTCCTCCAATGATTTTCTTTGGAAGATCCTTCCTACTCACAAAAAGAATCTATAAAAGGAGACCTCGAGAACTAACTTAAGTCATGTACACAATAATAATCTTCTAAACTAAATCGAGCTTTGAAATAATACTCAAACCTGTGGAAATCGTCAAATTTCTGTGGCTAGGGTCAACGAAAGTCAGTTTGTTACAAAATTGTGACCCTCTTAGGGCATCAACTCTTGGCCAGCAGAAGGTTTTCTCTTGAACAACAACGAGGTAAGGGTATCACATCTAATACATTGCCTTCGTATAATTGATCTAACCTTGGATATTGTAAGGTATCTAACTCTGTTGTCAGGGCATAAAAATTAAGGTCCTCTTTTGCGGTCTTTTTGAATTAAAAACAAAACATCTATCACTAACCTCTGCGGTCTATATAAACCTCAAATTTGTGAGGATGTGTCTATAAATACTATGCGGATTTATCCCTAAATCTTGTGCGATAGTGAGACTATTATAAGGGTTTAATCTCCTCTACACTAACGTTGCTTCAAAAAGATTTATCATAATTTAAGACTTGAAATAAAAAAAGGGTAATGCTTTACTCTTGGATGTACTAACCTTGTAAAGCTTGAAGGCTATATCCTATATCTTTGCACACTCCTGTATGTTACTATCAAACTTCCAATTTTGTGCAAATCAAGAAGTGACCTTAACATGTACAATAATGAATGTAACCCTGTGGTAAGCATTTCACATGCCAACAATAACATATGTTCCCTTGTCAATATATGACATTTATTCTCACCATAAGACAGTGGCGGCAATCTCATTATATTGTTAAACAACTTCAAGTACCAAAATATACTAAGCCAATCATTGATTTCGAATTTTGTTATGTTTTTGTACTCACAAGACATAATTGAATGTAATTTTCTCATAAGATTGTTTATATATATACATATAGACTTAATAGTGACTTGATCTTTGATTCAATCATATAGCTAACGTTCTAACGTGTAATGACACTGCAATATTATGGCAGTGCCTACAATGACATAATCTTCCGTGAGATTTAGTATTGCGTGACAAATTATGGTACTACTTTAATAAATAAGCCTTGTTGACAAACCCTAAGTCCTATCCTAGATAGTGTGAAAAAATTATCCTAAGATCATTTTTTAGCATAAATAAGGTCCATATTGCAACATTGTTTTTGGCTAAATGTTGGTCTTCCATTAGAGATTTAATTACACACAATCCTATTGTGAAGAGTTTTTGATTTGAGATACCTTGTTGACTTCACATCTGCACATATTTGACATCTCCTTGAAAGCAAACGTATTTTGAGAATGCTGGTCTATTAGGTAAGGTATATAGTTTTTTATCATGAGCTACAAAATTCTTGATAAAGTTGTATGTGAAAATATTCTTGGACTAGTAGTAAATGATACAACAATCAGTCTACAATAACATATGAGTGAGACATTTTCAATTACTCTACCTATGGACCTAATCTATAGATTTGACCTATTGACTTGACATATAAGCATACAAACTTGACAATGTGTTGACACATTGATTTGACATTGATACATAACAAAGATCTTGAAGCAAGCTTCATGTGCATATGTAACAAGACATTGATATGATGCTTTGACTTTGACTTCACTTGGCATGACAAGTAGCTAGACATGGACAACATTATATGACAATAATCTAGAAGTTACTTCATAACCATATCTAAGCAGTAATAAGATATATGCTTGTATCCCTCCTTAGGCAAAGTTTGAGAGCATCACAAGCAAGTCATAGGGATGATCTAAGGCACCTTGGATTCTGCCATCAACATTGGACACTAGTGGCAAACACTTGCAATAGTCTAAGTAGTTTGGTACAATGATGTTGGTTGACTGCTTCATGATCCTATGAATGCATACTCATACGTAAGCAGTAGAGTACAACAACAATAGTGATAGTGTGTTATGCAAGCATTGATAGTCAGGGTTTCATGTATAGTGGTTGAGGAGTGTTTTGTAGTGATCAGGTTGAGCAATATTGTGCAATGATCAAGTTGAGCAATATTGTTCAGTGATAAGGTTGAGCAGTATAATGCAGTGATCAATTTGAGAAGTGTTGTGCAAAGATTACTCAGAGCAGTGTTGTGCAGTGAGGCTACCTACATACTGAGTAAAGCAACATTATCTTCATTACAACTTTCATATATTGATTCATAGCACAGGGGTGCAATGTAGTTGATTGGAGTCACCTTTGGGTTGGAATCTGAGAGCTCTTCAGGGTGGTAGGGTGGTGCAAGGAAGGCGATTGGAGTCACCTTCAGGTTGGAGCCTGAGAACACTTCCAGTTGCCAAGGTTGTGCTATGGCAGGTCGTAGCTTGCACAAGGTGTTGGAGTGTCATTTCATTGGGAGTTGATAAATCATAGGGTGTTAGAGTGTCCATCCAGTAGCATCTAGTAAACATAGTCTTGGAGCACTTGTTAAGTTGGGGCTTGACATCCAGGGTGTTGGGGAGTCATTCCAGTTGCAGTTGGTAAACAAGGGTGTTGGAGCATCTTATAGGTCGGATTCTGTAAATCAGGGGGTTGGAACCTCCTTTAGTTGGAGTTGAAAACTTGATGTAATTATTTCCTTTAAAGAGAAGAAGAAAATTTCTAAGAAGCGTTCAGTAGTTTTTGACCCAGAGTGAAATTTCCACATAAAAGCCTTTGTGTCTATTGTCTTTATATTTCTGCATTATTGTATGGTGTTGTTTACTGGTTTTTCTATTTGATCCTGGATAATAATAATATTACTGAAGATTAACCAATACTCTGAAAAATATTTTTAAAGTGTTAATTGTTAAGAAATATTTATTCACCCCCCTCTTAGTATTTGAAACAACCCGGCCACAGTTTGGCTTCATTACAAAAGCTAAAAATAATGAGATGAAAAAGGAAGGAGGAGCCATGCAGCTATTTGAGGATCTCCATGAAGAACTAATAGTTGATGTATTGATGAAGACAAACGAAAGAGATAACTTCCAAATTAAAAGGAAGTTAGGAATCTCCTCTATACCTAAGAGGAAGTAAGAATTCTCCTTAGATGTTGAAGGAGCAAAGATCTACTCCCTGATAAAAAAGGAATGAGGATCTCCTCTCTGGATGAGGAGTGATGTTAGACATCATATTCTCCATGTCTCATGCATTAGACCAAGACTAGCAGTTGTAAGCCTTAGTGAAGGCACTAGGAAGGAGAATGGAGGATTGGCTAAGCATTTAAGATTGATACTCCTTGAGGATATATAATCCAAGATAGGAAGTTGACCAACACTCTTTAAGAATTGGACAAGTATCCAAAACAAGAGTGGTCGAAGAGGACCAATGTTCTTTGAGGATATGTAATCCAAGATAAGAATAAGTCCTAAAATGACATACCTATTGAACATCCAAATGGGGTATGTGCCTTAGAGGTAGTGTGGTGCATTAGAGAAATTTTGAGGTCCAAAATGGGCTTCCTAAGGAATATTATAAAATAATAGTGGAAATAATAAAATAAGATTATATTACATCATGAGATTTTAAAGGGAGAAAATAAAAAGTGATTTTTCAACTCGTATTTTAAACTTATCTCCCAATGATTTTACTCAAATTTTGAGTGGGCGCATTCGTTGGATGTGGAATTGAATTCCTTGTCCAAGGAGTAACCTTGTTGCATACTTTCGAGTAACAAGGTCCGTCAAAAGTATCCAACATGGGTACTCCTTGGATGAAGAATTAAATTTTGCATCCAACGAGTGCTCCCACTCAAAAATTTGAGTAGAATCGTAGGGGGATAAGTTGAAAGTACGAGTTGAAAAAATAGTTTTTTTAAATTTTTTAACCTTTTTTACTCAAAAAATGGTGAGACAACCTCCATGGTTGACATCATTGTCTTGAATCCTATTGGTTCTTACAAAGTTGATTTTTGTTGTACAATTTTTTAGGCCCATTTTAGACCTCAAAATTTCTCAATTGTCTCACGTAAAGCCTCCCAACATTATGCTCTAAAATAAAATGAGCTTGTCAGTTAAAGGCCTTATTATGATGACAATGTTGGTTATGATGTTGATGCTTAAAAAATGGCTTATCAATCTAACTCTTCTTATGAGAACTCTTCAGTTTGAGAATATCCTTGTACCAGTTGTACAACTATGAATACCTCCCTAGTTGAGAGGGAGTGTTGGAAAATGTAACTAGTTCCAGTTCCTATAATTGTCATTGTACTCATGTCATTATGTATATCTTATGTAACAAGCATTAGAAGAAAGAAAAATATTGTTTTCAAGCATTGATTTCATGCTTCTCTTGATTGGTCAACTAGGTTAAGCATGTTCTTCATGCTTCTAGGGTTTGTGATGAGTCAAGAATGTCAAGGGTCTTTGAAATGTATATAAGACTTGTTACCCACGATTTTGTCGGTAATATCCCTAGGAGATTTTTTTTTTCTCCAAGATGATCCGCAATCGGCAACCAACAACCCCCAACTAGCTCATTGTGCCATTTCTCTGCCACCTGAGCCAACCATGTGGTCCCTTGCCCATCTGCCATGACTGTATGTTTGAAGGTGGGCCTCCCGAACTTAAAGGTATGCTTTGTCATTTAGAAATTGAGTATTGTAGTTTGCTTATCATGGACACTTTTGAGTATGGATTAATGGGGGGATTCGGCAGAAAGGATGTGCTAGGTTTGTGCTTTTGTCCCCTAGATCGCTTTTCGGTATTAACCTTGGATTCTAGTCCCCTTGGATTTCTTTTATTGACCATTTGGCTCTTGGGATGGTATTTCATGGAAACCATGATTTTGGTTGCGTGGTCCCACTCCCTTATCCACCCATATTACCCTCTTTCCATTCAGTATTACCCCATTCATCATTTCTCCTACCTGGGACCACATTCCTCCTCTGGGCCCACATAGGGTTAGCAAGCCCCTTCCCTTTGCTCGTGCCTTGGGTCATGGCCTAGAATGAAGCCTGGAGGTTGATGCAGCTAAAAAAGAAAGTTAAAAGCATATACGGCCACATTCAACAGGAAAAGTACCACAAAATGCAAAAGTTGGTTGGGACAAAAAACATTTAGCATGTGGGTAAAAACCAATACATGCGCTCTACCCCATCATCATGGCCATCACCCTAGTTCCAATAGGTTCTATGAGCCTTCTTCATCATATAGGAACCCATGATTGTCCCAACCCCTGGTGGGTGATGAACTGCCCCACCTTTAATGGGGGAATTCACTGTTATATCTTATACATCATGCTCTAACCCCTTGAACCCCGATCAGTTAATCAAAATAAAATCATAAAAAGGAAAAATGCATATAAAGAAGGGTGTTAAAATCGAGATTGAGGCACCTCATGTACCACGATTGCTCCCTCCTACACCTTATAAACCCAAGTGTAGGCTTCTCTCGTATCAGCTACCCTTGTGGCCCAACATGTGACCCAGGGCTGCCCCTTCTCATTCCCTACCTCATTCACCTATATGACACATGCCACCACCTTTTGATAGATGTACCTTGACTATATTATCCCCTTTACAAAAAGAAACCACCTAAAAGGGTACTTGGTTAACTCCATTAGGAGTTTAAGAGACAATGGCACATCGCAAAGCCCATTATGGAAGGCCATGCCATTATGAAGTTCCCACCTGTGGTCGATGATTAGGTAAGCTCATTTGCTCAATTTCTCTAATGACTTTTTGTACTGGAAGCCTAGGGGACGCATTGGATCTTATGCAAGGTTGCATATGGTTTCCATTTGGGGTTTGGTCTCCCTATACGGGGTCCTAATCCTCTAGAGGGCTACATTGGCACATATAGGGTGAGTGTTGAGAGCCATGGGCCTCCACAATAGCAAATTGCACTTCATGGATCCCTATAGCCATTCAGATTGTTCGTGATTTACTCATTGGACGAGGAGGATGCACTTGATCCATCATGCCTAGCTGGCCCCATATCCACTTGGAAGATGATCTAGGAATTCTATGATGATGTGGCATCTCCTACATTGTCATCTTGGCCCTTGAGGGCAACCTACAAGCATCTTCGATTTGTTTGGAAACCCATGAGGACACTTGTGTACTCGCACAATCATTTGGAGCACCATAGGTTATTACAAGGGCCAACCCCTTATCCACTCCTTTTAAGGGTCCTATTCTTCATTGTGGCACCCATGGACTTCATTAGGCCTCTTAGAGGGCCCCACGACATGCATAGATTATTATTTGTCCTCTTGAGAGGCTTATCTTTTCATTTTTGAGCTAGTTTGGTGGGCTTGTCACCAAAGTTAGGTCATTTGCACATTACTTGTTTTTAGGGGCTAATGTAGGCTCATTAGCTAAATCGAACTCCTAATTAGTGTATACATAGGAGTTAGTTGGATTCATTTGTATCATCACTTGACTTGAGATCTCCCTATTTTTAGATAATTTCGCACTTTTTCTGTGGATGACTATTTTGGATGATAGATGAATTTTGATGTATGGATTTGGGCTATTTCTATCTTGGAGTTTCTTATTTGCAAATGTGATGCTGGTTGGATATACTCTCTAACATTGCAAGTGCAAATTTAATGTTATTTTCCTTGTTGTTGCATACATTTGAATTTCCCTTTAATTAGGGCTAATTGCTGCATGTACGAAATGCGAAATTATGTGTCTATTTAGGTTATTCCTTGTATGGCCATCGTTAGATGAATGAAATGTCCTAGAGGTCATGTTATCTTGATAATCTTTCACCATTTGTATGAAGCATAAATGCTTGAAAGTCACTTTTTGTTTAACATTGGATGAAGTTGACTTTTGAAGCCTCCTTGAACAAGAAACTAAATTTTTCTTCATTATTATCATTTACTCCATATCCCCAAGTGAATTAGGCATTGGTCCCTAAAAAAGGGTGATCATTTTAACCCTCTTTTTACCCTTTTCCCCTTTTTTCCTAGGTCTAGCCCCAATAGGTCACTTAGGGAATGAATTTCCTAAGAAACTAGCCACAAGAAAACTTTGATCTCCTAGACACAACTATGTTGATGGGTCCCCTTGCTCTCCTCCAAATTTGAGACAATTTTGGCGGTGGAATCTCTGGATACCTCAAGCCCGAGCTCTAAGATCAAGTTTTGCCTAGGTGTTCCCAAGGCTAGAACCTAGTAGGATCAATTTGACATCTTTGGGATAAAATTCTAGTTTGATCCTTTCCGCTCACCTTGGCTAGGTTATGAACATCATTGATTGCTAAAATCCATCCCCTAACCTAGGCTAGGTCCACCTGGCGTCGTGTGGTCCCATTCTTCACCAAAACCTATTTAGTAAGGACTACTCAAGAATCCAAGTTTTCAAAAGGATTTTAGGGATTGAGAACATCTTTTATAGGTCTTAAACTTCTACCTCAACCCTCCAATCCTCATTCCCTTCCCCCTAGAAGATCAAGTCCCTTGCTTAAAGAGCAAGCAAGCCCTATCCTTCAAACTCTTTTGGAAAGGGAATCGTTTGGCTCACTCAGCCCTTCATTGATCTAAAATTTATAAGTAACTCCCCAACTACCGAGTCTTCTCGCATCAGTGAAAGTTCATAAAGAATAGGGGGTCTTAGTTGTGGTGACAGTGGGCTAAGTCTCCACAGTTTCCCTTGACCTAGCAATTGTCTTCATAGGAACCCCTTTTAGGTCCCTGCTAGTTTGTGCGGTAACAAGACCCATTTGGGCAAACTGTAACATGTAAAATATATTATTTTGAGTTTAGAAAGTCAAAATGAGCCTCCAAGCACAAGTCATCCCTACGAATGAGAAGTTGGCCTAGAGAGGGCTATTTGACCACATGGAAAGCATATGATAGTCTACTCATTTGTACACACAACTGCAATTTGATCACAAGCAAGCAAGAAGAAGAAAACAAGAGTGAGAGACAAGGCAATTGTTGATTTGAGGTAGCATCGGATGTGCTCTAGCCATGAAATTTGGTGGAGATGTTAGGGCACATGAGATCTCCAATACCCAGAAAGGGTTTGGGCAGATTCTAAATAGTTTAGGAGATATTAAAATAATTAATATTTTTAATGTAGCCCCTAAGTCTAAACTTAGGGAAATTAAAATACTAATGTGGATTAATATAAAATTGTGTTAGAATGGTCCAAAATACATGGATCAAGCGAGATCTAATCTTAGTTGTCGATTAGGGACTTAATCTCGGTTGTTGATATGTCAACGAGAAAAGTATAAGAGGAGGCTTGAGGGTCACTTGGAGAGCACACTAGATGATCAGTCATTCTATTCTCTAGAGCAGAGTTTGCTAAAAGAGATAGAATTAGTGATCGGAGTTGCAACTGAGAGGCAGTGAGTACAGAGAGACAAAGAGGCAGAGATAGAGTCGGGAGATTAGTGCATGAGCCAAATAGAGTGATGTAGTAGCAGCCAGGGCTCACACAGGGCCACACAGAGGTAGCCAGGAGCTGTGCAGTGCTTTAGAGAGGCCAACATAGTTGACGCAAAGGGCTAGAAGGCTAGCGCAGGGCCTCCTGAGGCTAATGCAAGCCTATTCAAGGTGACGCAAGGCCAGCGCTGGGCAGAGAGGCTGACACTGGGGTTTCTGGGACAAATTGGAGCTGAGGTACAGCTGTAGGGTTTATCTGGGAAATCCGTGTTAGACTGAAAGGTACTACTGCCAAGGGAATTCTCTATTGGGTAAGCCGGATTTGGCACCCAGATTGTACTCTGAAATTTCTTAATAAGAAAACCCTTAGATAGCTGCACTAGTTTTCCCGCATTGGGTTTTTCCGGGGACATTGGTCCAAAAATAACGGTGTCATTTTGTGTGCTTGTATATGTCTCCTTCAGTTGATGATCTATAATATGTTGAACATGCATTATTGTTTATTTTCAGTATTTACATTGTAAATAACTTGTTAAGTAACAGAACAAGTAGGTAGGAATAAATCAGTAAAGTGCATGGAGGGTTTTCAACTGATAGACTTAGAAACTTCAACATGGAATCAGAGCGTGGTTGCAAATCATAGGAGAACTGAGGACATCAGCCGAGCAGAGCAATAACAACAAAAAACAGTTGTCCTGAGTGACAAAAGTTGTTCCTAGCAGAGGATCAACAAGGGAAGGATGATGCAGTGCCTATGTCATTAAGGGTGAGCCAGGAAGAGGCAACATAGAGCCAAGGGAGGCAAAGGGAGGCTCACACAGAGCCACACAGAGGACCAAAGTGCTGTGATGCAGTTGGCTGAGGAGGTCGAGTTGCTGGTGCCAGGATTGCGTAGAGCCTAAGAGCTCTCACCTTCAGGTTGCTGGGGTTTAGGAGGGTATGGGAAAGTTGCAGAGTGGAGCTGGTGGGGCACTGCAGTTAGAACAATACCTAAAAGGAAAAGGCCGAGGAGGGAGTCGCTACCGAGGGTTTATAGCCAAGAAATTCGGATCCGTGGTGCGGTTGCACAGATGATCAGAGTAGGGGGCATCTTGACATCAGCAGAAGGATTTCCAGGAGGGAAATTGAGACCCAAAGGGAGTCACATCGAGAACTTCCAGGAGGGAAGTAGAAGATCAGCATGGCTCTACACAGAGTAAGAGACCAGGAAAAATTGGACGGAGCCTCAAACTTTGCAGTCTGGAAGGCCGGAATCTTATCCATACTTGACAGAAATCATGTCAAGCACTTCGCCTTGAGGACGATAGCTATCCCAGTTAACCCAGCTGCTAACGAAAAGTACGAGGAGGCAATGGCGAGGGCCAAGAGCATCATTCTTGACGGGGTCAAGGATCATATAGCACCACACATAGCTGAAAAGGAAACGACATATGAGATGTGGGTGGCCCTAAAGAAGTACCAACATACTTTTGTGTAGAGAAGAATGTTACTATAAAATCAGATGAGCTCATATCAGATGAAGAATGGAGAACCAATCAACACCTTCCTCGATGGACTGAATGAGATCCAAAATCAGTTGACTTCCATAGGGGCCACGCCGAATCAGGAATTGATGGTGAGAACGACCCTAAATGCAGTCTCAGAAGGCTGGGAGGTATTTATCTAGAGTATGCTGGGCAGAGGGACCCTTCCACCTTGGGATGAGACGTGTGCAGCTCTTTTCCAAGAAGAGATTAGATGACAAACAAAGGGGGGAAGCAGCAGTAAGGGGATCAGAGTCAAAAAGGAGGAGGAGGAAGATGTTGCCCTAGCATTTGAGGGAAAGAAAGAAAAATGGAATAAAAAGGATCTCTTCAAGATCAAGTGCTTCCACTGTGGGGAGTTGGGTCATTATGCAACCCAATGTCCAAGGAAGAAGAGTAAGGGAGAGTCTTCCGATACTAAGGCAACGCCAACAAGGGTAGAGAAGGAAGTGGAGACAGACGATAATTGTGTCATGAGTGCACACACACCATTTGAGCAGAAGTGGGGAGACATCGAATTGTAGTCAGACGAACTACAGGCGATGAGGGGTAGGATCCTCAAGGTACCTAGCCTCTTGGATTAGAACTTGCTATGGGAGTCCCGAAGAGGAGTAGTAGGATTAGCTGATGTGGGTAGAGATGGATGTGAATGGAGCAACAGAGAGCTACAGTGCGGGAATCCTGAAACAACGTGATGCTAATAGGCTACAACAATGCGAGAGGCACGAGAGTGTTGCACGAGTGCAGGATGGCACAGAAAGGTGTGCACCAGTGCAAGATGCAGGGAGTTGTTGTAGCAGTGCAGAGGTGAGGGAGCACTTGTAAGTGGCAGAGGAAGCTTCAGCATCAGGAGTACTCTAGCTTGACAGAGAAGTCAGAGTTGGGAGATTAGTTACTTACTTCTCAGTGATTGAGTTGCAGTGCAGTAGTTAGCAGTAGTAGTGCTATGGGCAGCACGATGCAGCATGATGAAAGGAGATGTAGTCCAGACGCATTAGTGGCAGTAACAGAGCCATGGGCAGCAACATGGATGTAGAGGGAATTGTCATACAGATGCAACAATGGCAGTGGTAGAGCTATGGGCAGCAGTACAGGATGCTACAGTGCTGAGGATGATGGGCAACAGGCCTAGTATCAGCATAGGGACCGATGCCAGATGATCAGGGTGATACTCAGTAAGGAGTATTGCTAGAGCACAATCCTTGCTCTAGCAATACTGTTGATTTGAGGTAGCATCAGATGTGCTCTAGCCACGAAATTTGGTGGACAGGTTAGGGCACATGAGATCTCCAATATCCAAAAAGGGTTTGAGCGGATTCTAAACAGTTTAGGAGATATTAAAATAATTAATATTTTTAATGGAGTCCCTAAGTCTAAACTTAGAAAAATTAAAGTATTAATGTAGATTAATATAAAATTGTGTTAGAATGGTCCAAAAGACATGGATCAAGCCAGATCTAATCTTAGTCGTCGATTAGAGACTTAATCTCGGTCGTTGATATGTTAACGAGAAAAGTATAAGAGGAGGGTTGAGGGTCACTTAGAGAGCACACCAGATGATTAGTCATTATATTCTTTAGAGCGAGGTTTGCTAAGAGAGATAGGATCAGTGATCAGACTTGCAGCTGAGGGGCAATGAGTACAGAGAGACAGAGAGGCAGAGATAGTGTCGAGAGATGACCACAGGAGCCAGATAGAATGATGCAGTAGCAACTAGGGCTCACACAGGGCCACACAAAGGCAGCCAGGATTTGCGTAGAGCTTCAGATAGGCCAGCGTAGCTGACGCAGAGGCCAGAAGGCTAACGCAATGCTATTCAGGGTGACGCAAGGCCAACGCTGGGCAGAGAGGCTAACACTGGGGTTTTTGGGACAGATTGGAGCTGAGGTACTGCTGGAGGGTTTATTCGAGACATCTGTCTCAGAGAGGTACTACTGCTAAGGGAATTCTCTGTTGGGTAAGCCAGATTTGTCACCTAGATTGTACTTTGAAATTTCTTAATAAGAAAACCCTCAGATAACTGCACCGATTTTCCCATATTGGGTTCTTCCGGGAACATTGGTCCAAAAATAATGGTGTCATTTTGTGTGCTTGTATTTGTTTCCTTTAGTTGATGATCTGTAATATGTTGAGCATGTACGAGTATTTATTTTTAGTATTTACATTGTAAATAACTTGTTAAGTAATGAAACAAGTAGGTAGGAATAAATCAGTAAAGTGCATGGGGGGTTTCTAATTGGTAGACGTAGAAACTTCAACATGGAATCAAAGCATGATTGCAGATCACAGGAGAACTGAGGAAATTAGCTAAGCGGAGCAGTAGCAACAAAAAACAGATGTCCTGAGTGACAGAAGTTGTTCCTAGCAGAGCAGTGACAAGGTAAGGGTGACGTAGTGCCTGTGTCATCAAGGGTGAGCCAAGAAGAGGCAGCGCAGAGGCTAAGGGAGGCAAAGGGAGGCTCACGTAGAGCCACAAAGAGGGCCAGAGGGCTCTGACACAGTTAGCTGAGGAGGCCGAGTCGCTGGTGTTGGGATTGCACATAGCTTGGGAGCTCTCACCTTTAGGTTGCTGGGGTTTAAGAGGTTATCAGAAAGTTGCAGAGTGGAGTTGGTGGGGTACTGTAGTCAGAATAGTACCTGACAGGGCAAGGCCAAGGAGGAGGGAGTTGCTACCGAGGGTTTCTAGTCGAGAAATCTAGATCAGTGGTGTGTTTGCACAGACGATCATAGTAAGGGGCATCTTGACATCGGTAGAAGGATTTCTAAGAGGGAAATCGAGACTCAAAAGGAGTCACATCGAGAACTTCTAGGAGGGAGGTAGAAGAGCAGCATGTGATGCTGGGGTTACCCCCGCTTATACCCACAATATGCATTAAAATGCATAAACAGATATGTTCAAGGTATTTAACTCACAAAGGAGTCAAATCTTCTTCCATAAATGGTTAAGGCCCTCTTTAATAGTTCCTTGATATCAGAACTCAATCACCTTGCTTAAACCTCCCATCGGAACTATTTACCTCCTCATAACCTTCATTATCCCTTTAAGTTGCATATATATAACATTTCCCTTTAATGCATTCGTTACATATGTTTTATCACATGAAATACTCTATCAGCACTCTTTTCCTTTACAAACCATTTACAAAGGAAAAACATACACAAACACACCTTTTTCCACCTTTGTACGGTTTTTACACATTTCCCAAGGCTACCTCTATCGTAATCGAGCATTGCTCCTTTTGCGGGTCATACATACATGCCTCATCACCCCTCCGATTCTAATATGCGACTATCGGAGTCGTCAATATATGTTTTAGCCTTAAAAGGCTCGGAAACACATATATAGAAATTACACGGAAATACATTGAAATCCCGCTCCAAACACATATAGCGGATTTCAAATTCTATGCACCCGCATATATAATTATCATTGGGTCCACCTCCTTCGAGCCTTTCTGCTATAACTTCCGATCTCTGCCTTCTCCGATATGCGATAAGTGATCACTTCTGGACCGTCGATCTAGACTCTCAATCCGACGGTCTAGGATCCATTGCATTATCGCAATCGCTTTTCTCAATGGTTGGACCCCTACCACTTCAAAGCGTTGATCCGATCAATCTTTTAGACCTGATAAGGGTATAAGCCACTCTTTATAAAATTTCAAATTTGGATTCCAAATCCAACTATGTTTTGCACCGGTTCTTAGTGTAAGTCGAGGTTTTCGCTTGCAGGACTTGATCCGTATAATAAACTCTGCCAATGTGATATTTCGCTTTGCTCCTCAGCGACATCATCTGGACCGTTGATCTTCCAAATCCAACAACTGCTGAGCATTGACACTTTACTCCTTCGCTCCTCCTTTTTACTTAGTTTTTACGCAAAGTCTTCAGTTATTCTGTGGTTTTTCTCTTCTTCAAAGGTTTCGGCCTTTCTATTCTTTTACTGCATGATTCCTCCTGAGCTTGGCTTTAATTCCTCTAATGGATTCAATGACCCATTATGATCCTCCGAATTGCTCTTCTCTTGCGTAGTTCTTTAGAACTCTGCCTTCTGCTTCCGTTGCTTAGCTACCTCTGAGCTTTACTCTTCTGTGAAATCTCACTTCGCTATTTCACCCCAGAGCTTCCCTCTGTTTCCTCAATTGGATTCAAGGATCCATTCATGATTTTCCTCTGAATCATTCTGTTTCTCTGCGTCCTTCAGAATTTTGTCTGCAACTTGTTACAGAGCCTACGAATTCCAAAGTAGTTCATTCATGATATACTCTTCAACACATTGACACAGTCAGGAATATATATATAGTCAATTACATATCCGAGACTCTGTGTCTCGCACAGGCCTATTCTTCAATATCGTGACCTCTCTTGAGCTCTGCCCATAGGATTACATTTATGCTAGCAAGTTCTGTTGAATTAATCTTGGTTCGACTCTTGAATCCTCTAAACTGATTCCTAAATCCTCTGTCCACTTCTACTTCAATTAATTCGTAAAATCTCTCTCTCGTTCCTCAAATCATGAAACTGTTTTAAGAGTCCCGATTGACTTCTAACTCTTGTCATTTATTCACCACTCATGTTCTCATTTATTTGAGAGCATTTACAACTTCCTCTCACTATCTAATTAATTTCTATTTTATGCACTCAAAAGCCTAGTATTACATTAATTTGAGACTTAGGACATTAACTTCTCTAAAACATGACCTCCTATGTCTACTTAATTACAATGATTTTCTCTTGGGTTGAATGCTCCTGCATCAGACTCCCAAAGTAGAAAATATTCATGATCCCCTCATCATGTGTCTTCTGATCTTTGTCTTCCTGGATCCCATACTTTGTTTTGTAACTGCCCAAATGCCTTGTACCTTTGTTGCTACTGCACTTCTGCTGTCTTTTGCTCCATCTTCTTCTTGTCAATCAGATTCAAACTCTGATTGATCATGCTTCCTTCTGCTACCATTTTCTTCCATTTGGATTGATTCATCATCAACTGCCACATTTCTTCAATCTCTGTGTCCAATACATCCTTGGATTGGTCCATAGTTTGGCACACACTTATTCCTCTTTCTCTTTGCTTCAGGTTGTTGTTGTTGTCCACTAATTCTTCGAACTGTTGCTACTTACTTCCACTTTGTAGCTGCTGGTTTACTTTTTCTTCTTCTTTTGCTTTGCTTACTCTTGCTTCAACTTTTGTTGTGACTCCTATGCTGATTGCCTCCCTATCATCCTTACCCTCTTTCATGATTATTTCAGTCTGAACTGAATTACAACTTTCCAACATTTTCTCCAACTATTGAGCATTTATGTTTTATGGATTGAATTCTTCCATAGAATTTTCTTCTTTGATTTTTATTTGGCTGTTCATCTGTGCCAAATTTCCTCTAGCATCTGCAACAGAACCTGAACTCACAAAACACTTGTTAACATAAAAAACATAAGACTTATGTGCCTTATCTTCCTTTGGCAACAATTCAATTTGCTGCCCTGTTTCTTTCTCCTTTGTCAGCACATCAGTATGTTGTTTTGAATTCTCAAAAGAACTCATGAGACTATCAACTAGTCTCTCCTCCACAACATCTGCTCTAATGGCGTCTTCCTGCTCTTGTTCACTGTAGTGAACTCCTTTTACAGTGTCAATTCGCTGAACTTTCATTACCATCTCCTTTTTCTTATGATTGTCATTCACGACAATTTTTTTGTCTTCCTTTTTTAGCAATCTATCTTGAATATCTATCCTTTGTTTTTCCATTCCATTCTTTGAAAGTCTATTTTTCTATATAACTCAATAATTTCAATTGGAGTAGAATTTGGAAATTTCACACAATTTTCCATACCTTCCTTTGTTATTGATAAATCATCAGATGCCCTTTTTCCCTTTGCTAAGTTTTTTGCATAGACTTCTTCTTCCTTAACATCTATCAGTAGATGTCCTTCTTCTTCAATACATTTTGCCTTGTTGTCCCTCTATAACTCTTCTCCGAGAGTTATCCTTGTCTCATCATCTTCATTAATATCCTCCTGCATTTTTTTTTCATCAATAACATTAATCAAACTCATTTGATTACCTTTCTGAGACAATATTCCTTCATTCTTCATCAGAATAAGGTCTTGATTCCTCATCTCTATGACAATTTCTATAGACTCATCCATAGACTTTTTCTTATGTATGCAATCAAATTCTTCTTCTTCTGAGAAGTTTTCTTTGTCCCCTTTTTCTTCTAGATCTTCATCTACTCTAAAGAAATCTTCAAAAGGTTACTTTTCTTCTGAAATACCTGCCATCATACACAAACTATCAGTTTTAAAAATATAAGACCTTGTGGTCTCACTTGATGCTTCAACCATCATATCTCCTTACTGTTCAAGTTCTCTTTATGACTTATAAATTCTTGGATGATCTCCTCTTCAATCTCCTCAAGCCCTTCACTTAGTTGATTGATATCTTTCCCCAACTGTATATGGGACCTATCTATCTCATCTTTTCCCAGAACAGAATTTAGATTCTGCTTGTCTTCTTTCTCCTTTATGACAATATCAGCAAATTTTCCTTCTTTACATGTTTCACCTACAAACATACACAAATTGTCAGATTTAAAACCATGTGACCCTTTGGCCTCACTTGAAGTTTCAGTCTTCAAGTCTTCATCTTCACTTTCTTCCAGAATTTCTCCTTGTTTTGGTTCACAAATGAACTCTTCCATTTGTAACTCAACTTCCTTGAGTTTTTCCCTCAGCCACTTTACTTGCTTTTGTTGTAGCCTTCTCTGCATCCCATGCCACTTCACTGGCTTCTTCCTCAAGACCCAACCTAGTCTTTGGCTTTCCTCTAGTATTCTCCTTAATGCATCGAGTTATTCTTTTAACTCTGCAATCTCTTTGCCAATCTTCTCTTGGCTCATCCTTTTGCTATTTGCCTTAGCATCCTCTTTCTTCATCTTTCTTCTGCTGTGGTGTCTCTCTGAACCTCTGCTATGAATATCAGTAGTCATCTTCTTCTTCTCTTCCTTCATGGACTCTTCACTCATTTGCAATAAGCCTCTGCAACAGCTAGTCCTCCTTGCTGCAATCTTACCTCACTATTCTCTCCTCAAGCAGTCTTTTGGTAAACACAGGTCCTCTGTTTGGAACCTCCTCTTGAGCAACACCTTTTCTCCTTCTATGCTTCTGCAATCTCTCAATCTCTCTTGAGAACACTTTAGTTGTCCTCTCTATCCAATCTCTTGTTGGATTTTTCAGGTTCACTGCCTCGAAACTATTTACCTCTCATAACTTTCATTATCCCTTTAAGTTGCGTATATATAACCTTTCCATTTAATGCATTGGTTACATATGTTTTATCGCATGAAATACTCTATCAGCGCTCTTTTCCTTTACAAACCATTTACAAATGAAAAACATATGCAAACACACCTTTTCCTGCCTTTGTACAATTTTTACACATTTCCTGAGGCTACCTCTATCGCAATCGGGCATCGCTCCCTTCGCGGGTCATACATACATGCCTCATCACCCCTTTGATTCCAATATGCGACTATCAAAATCATTAATATATGTTTTAGCCTTAAAAGGCTTGGTAGCACATATATCAGAATTACACGAAAATACGTTGAAATCCCGCTTCGAACACATATAGCAGATTTCAAATTCTATGCACCCGCATATATAATTATCGTCGGGTCCGCCTCCTTTGAGCCTTTCCTCTATAACTTCCAATCTTCACCTTCTCTGATATGCAATAAGCGATCACTTCTGGATCGTCGATTTGGACTCTCGATTCGACGGTCCAGGATCCATCGCATTATCGCAATCGCTCTTTTCGATGGTCAGACCCCTAACACTTCAAAGTGCTGATCCGATCAATCTTCCAAACCGGATAAGGTTATAAGCCAATCTTTATAAAATTTCAAATCCGGATTCCAAATCCGACTATGTTTTGCACCGATTCTTATAATAAACTCCACCGATGCGATATTTCGCTTTGCTCCTCAGCGACATCATCTGGACCATTGATCTTCCAAATCCAATCGCTGCTGAGCACTTACACTTTACTCCTTCGCTCCTTTTTACTTAGTTTTTATGCTAAGTCTTCAGTTCTTCTGTGGTTTTGCTCTTCTTCAAAGGTTTCGGCCTTTCTATTGTTTTACTGCGTGATTCCTCCTGAGCTTGGCTTTAATTCCTCTAATGGATTCAATGACCCATTATGATCCTCCAAATCATTCTGTTCCTCTGTGTCCTTAAGAATTCTGTCTGCAAATTGTTACAGAGCCTACGAATTCACAAGTAGTTCATTCATGAAATACTCTTCAACACACTGACACAGTCAGGAATAAACATCTATATATATATATAAAAAGTCAATTACATATCTGAGACTTTGTGTCTCGCACAAGCCTGCTCCTCAATATCGTGGCCTCTCCTGAGCTCTACCCGTAGGCTTATATTTATGCTAGAAAGTTCTGTTGAACTAATCCTGGTCCGACTCCTGAATCCTTTGAACTGACTCCTAAATCCTCTGTCCACTTCTACTTCAATTAATTCCTAAAAGCTCTCTCGTTCCTCGAATCATGAAACTGTTTTAAGAGACCTGATTGACTTCTAACTCTTGTTATTTATTCACCACTCATGTTCTCATTTATTTGAGAGCATTTACAACTTTCTCTCACTATCTAATTAATTTCTATTTACGCACTCAAAGGCCTAATATTACATTAATTTGAGACTTAGGACACTAACTTCTCTAGAACATGACCCCCTATGTCTACTTAATTACAATGATTTTCTCTTGGGTTGAATGCTCCTGCATCAGCATAGCACTACACGGAGTAAGCGACTAGGACAGACTGGATGGAGCCTCAAACTTCACAGTCTGGAAGGCCAAAACCTTATCCATACTTGATAGAAATCGTGTCGAGCACTTCACCTTGAGGATGATAGCTATCCAAATTGACCTAGCTGATAACGACAAGTACAAGGAGGCAATGGCAAGGGCCAAAAGCATCATCCTTGACGGGGTCAAGGATCATATAGTACCACACAGCCGAGAAGGAAACGACATATGAGATGTGGGAGGCCTTAAAGAAATTGTACCAACATACTTTTGAGCAGAGAAGAATGTTATTAGAAAATTAGATGAGGTCACATAAGATGAAGAAGGGAGAACCGATTGACACCTTCCTTGGTGCACTGAATGAGATCCGAGATCAGTTGACTTCCATAAGGGCCACACCGGATCAAGAATTAATGGTGAGAACAACCCTGAATGCAGTCTCAGAAGGCTGGGAGGTATTTGTCCAGAGTATGCTGGCCAGAGGGACCCTCCCACCTTGGGAGGAGATGTGTGCGGTTCTTCACCAAGAAAAAATTAGACGGCAAACAAAGGTGGGAAGCGACAATAAGGGGATGAGAGTCAAAAAGGAGGAGGAAGATGTTGCACCAACATCTGAGGGAAAGCAAGAAAAACGAAAGAAAAAGGATCTCTCCAAGATCAAGTGCTTCCACTGTGGGGAGCTAGGTCATTATGCAACCCAGTGTCCTAGGAAGAAGAGTAAGGGAGAGTCTTTCAAGACTAAGGCAGTGCCAGCAAGGGCAGAGAAGGAAGTGCAGACAAACGATGACTGTGCCATGAGTGCACACACGCCACTTGAGTGGAAGTGGGGAGACATCGAGCTGTAGTCAGACAAACTAAAGGCGATGAGGGCAGGATCCTCAAGGTACCCAGCTTCTTGGATTAGACCTTGCTATGAGAGCCCTGAAGAGGAGTAGCAGGACTGGTTGATGTAGGTAGAGATGGATGCGGATGGAGCAACAAAGACAGCTATAGTGCAGGAGTACCGAGACAGCACGAAGCTAGCAGGTTGCAACAGTGCAAGAGGTATGGGAGTGTTGCACGAGTGCAGGATGGCATAGAAAGGTGTGCAGTGGTGTAAGATGCAGAGAGTTGTAGCAGCACAGAGGTTAGAGAGGGAGCACTTGTTAGTGGCAGAGGAAGCTTCAACATTGAGAGTACTCTAGCATGACAAAGAAGTCATAGTTGGTAGATCAATTACTTATTTCTTAGTAATTGAGTTGCAGTGCAATAGTTAGCAGTAGTAGTGATATGGGTAGCACGATGCAACATGATGAGAGGAGATGCAGTCCAAACGCAGTAGTGGCAGTGATAGAGCCATGGTCAACAACACGAATGCAGAGGGAGTTGTCGTACAAATGCAACAATGGCAGTGGCAGAGCTATGGGCAGCGGTACAGGATGCAACAATGAAGAGGATGATGGGAAACAGGCCTAGCATCAGCATAGGGACCGATGCCAAATGATCAGGGTGATACTCAGTAAGGAGTATTGCTAAAGCACAGTCCTCATTAAGAGAGTGTTGATTTGAGGTAGCATCGGATGTGCTATAGCCACGAAATTTGGTGGACAGGTTAGGGCACATGAGATCTCCAATACCCAGAAAGGGTTTGGGCAGATTCTAAACAATTTAATAGATATTAAAATAATTGATATTTTTAATGGAGTCCCTAAGTCTAAACTTAGGGAAATTAAAATATTAATGTGGATTAATATAAAATTGTGTTAGAATGGTCCAAAAGACATGGATCAAGCCAGATCTAATCTTAGTCGTTGATTAGGGACTTAATCTCGGTCTTTGATATGTCAATGAGAAAAGTATAAGAGGAGGCTTGAGGGTCACTTGGAGAGCACACTAGATGATTAGTCATTCTATTCTCTAGAGTGGGGTTTGCTAAGAGAGAGAATCAGTGATCGGGTTTGCAGCTAAGGGGCAATGAGTATAGAGAGACAGAGAGGCAAAGATAGTGTTGGGAGATCAGCGCAAGAGCCAGAAAGTGATGCAGTAGCATCCAGGGCCCACGCAGGGCCACGCAGAGGCAATTGAGAGCTGCACTGTGCTTCAGAGAGGCCATCGTAGCTACGCAGAGGGCCAGAAGGTTGACACATGGCCTCCTGAGGCTAACGCAGACCTATTCAGGGTGACGCAAGGCCAGCGTTGGGTAGAGAGAGGTTGACGCTGGGGTTTCTAGCATAGATTGGAGTTGAGGTACTGCTAGAGGGTTTATCCAAGGTTTCATCCGAGACATGTATCTTAGACTGAGAGGTACTACTACCAAGGGCATTCTCTATTGGGTAAGCCGGATTTGGCACCCATGTTGTACTCTGAAATTGCTTAATAACAAATCCCTCAGATAGATGCGCCGATTTTCCCACATTGGATTTTTCTGGGGACATTGGTCCAAAAGTAACGATGTCATTTTGTGTGCTTGTATCTATTTCCTTCAGTTGATGATCTGTAATATGTTGAGCATGCACTAGTGTTTATTTTCAGTGTTTACATTGTAAATAACTTGTTAAGTAACGAAACAAGTAGGTAGGAATAAAACAGTAAAGTGCATGGAGGGTTTCTAATTGGTAGAATTAGAAACTTCAACAACAACAAGAGAAAGATGAAGCAAAGGGAGAAAGATCCAAAAATTTCTCTATTTCGGTCCACACGTCTAAAAACTAGGGTTTTTGTGTAGTTGTTGCAGAACCAAAATTTGTAGGTTGAAGTTGTAGATCTGAGCTAAGGGTCGAAATTGAGATTTGAAGCAAATTGGAGGATTAACTCTTGTTGACTTGGTTGATCTTTGACATATTTGGAAGAGATCCTTGGAGAGTTGACTCGGTGCTTGGAGGAGGACTTGGTCTAAGAGTTTGGGTCTTAAGTTTCTCATTTGAATTGATTCTACAAGAAGAGTTCTTTTGCATTTTCCCCTTTATAGAGGTTTTGCTTTGGCATGGAGCCCAACTCTTGTGTCTATTGTCTTTGTTGTTTATGCTCTTGATATTTGTTTGATGAAAAGAGCCTAACTAAGAATAATAAGAAGCTAATATATGATCATAAACTTTTATCAATGGTAAGGAGAATTGTTTAAATAACTGCCCTACTTGATTCTCCAACAGTTCCTTCAATCTCATGTTCTCTCCTCTAGCCTTCTTTAATTCATCTAGAGCACTAATAAGCTCTCCTTCAACATCTACTTGGAATTTTTCTTCATCTCTCTCATCAATGGAACTAATAAGTTCAGATCCAAGATCTACTTCATTTTCAACTCTTGTTTCCGAATCTAATATCTCTTTCTGATTAGCTTTAATTTCTTGAACAATACACTGATCTTCTATAGCCATGAGTATAGGCCCTTCTTCATTATTACTAGATGTATATCTATCTCTTTCTTATGAACATCTATAACATAGATCACCTATTGTATAATTAAAACAGAATAATAGCTTACTTAGGGATTGCACTTCCTTTGAATATGATTTTTTTTTATAATCAACGACTTGCACATTCAAGACAAGGGGATCCTCTTCATGATCTGATTCATTACTCAAGCAGTGATGATCTTCAATCTTCTTTGAATCATTTTGTACTTCTTCCTTTTGAGATGGCTTCTTGACTTCATATGCAATGTGAGCATCTCTATCATAGATGCATTACAACTTATCCCATCTCTTTTGCATTCTCACAATGACTTACCTTGCAAGAATTTGATTTAGACAACCCACTCATGGTTGCCTTCATAGCTTTGGTATTATACTTATTGTTCTTCTTTCCATACCCTACAAATAACCATACATCCAAGTCAAGAACCATTAAATAAACTTCCATCATTACCTTCCAAGTAGCATAATTTGATCCATTCAATAATGGTGTTCCATCTAGGGAAAATCCATCATGGCTAACCATGGTTCTTTGAGATCTACCTTCCATTGGTTAAACTGTCCTTGAAAGAACCCGCTCTTATACCAATTGTTGGAAACCAAAAAGACACTTAGAGGGGGGGTGAATCAATATCTTATAATTTTTAATAATTATTTACTCAAACAATTGCATGAAAAAATATAGCAAAGCACCAATCACATAAATTTTGAACACAAGAAGTTTACTTGGAAATCCATATGGGAGAAAAACTGAATTTCTTTTTACTTATGATGTAAATGCAAGCACTAACTTCATATCACATCAAGTTATGTAGGCACCAACCTACAAGGGCTCCAACCCCGTTTTCTTTGCAAGCACCAACTTTGCAGGCACCAACTCCTTGAAGTATACATGCACCAACCTAAAGGAAACACCCACTCCCTAATACAAAAGCACCAACTTGCTTTACCTAGCGGATCCCTTTTTCATTCATTTTCAGACTCAAATCCACAAGGTCTTCCATTAAAATATTAATGAACCAATTATTTAAATCTTATATCTACTCATCTTCTTCTATCTACTTAAGTTTTGAAATGCACTTGACTCGGACTTGATCACAACATTCAAATCTACTTTATTTTCTTTTCCTTCTCCGCAACAACCTCCTATTCTTACATTCAAACTCTATATGTATTTCACGTTTGGGCCAAAATTATCTCTTTTCCCATACTCAGGGTCTGTGGATGATATCACTGCCTCCTCTATCTTAGATCTACTATATCAAGCACACATCTCATTTTATTTTCATGATGTAGCTCTCTGCATACTGCTCTTAGCATTAGATTGCATTCAAGTATCCCAACATTTTGTTGCCCATGCTCTATTTTTATAGTTTATTGTGTTCTTTCCCATGGGTTTCTTCATCTTCATTATATGAGAATTTGGACCTCTTCATATTCACGTTGTTTCATTGCTAGAATCCCTTAGGTCTATCATCTTCATTATATGAGAATTTGGACCTCTTCATATTCACGTTGTTTCATTGCTAGAATCCCTTAGGTCTATCTCAGTTCAACTTCTCTGTTCACTGTTGCTCAACTCCTCATAATCTTCGTTCTACGACTACTACTTGTGTTACAACGTATTTCATGGTTGTTCTCTCCCACTTTGATTTGAGTAATAAACACACTATCATATTACTTATATTTTTTGTTATATAAGCTACCCAAAAATTATTGCCCCCATAATAGAATTTAATCAATTAATTAAATTTTGGCACCTAAACACCGAATATCCATATCCATCATAGCCCTTTAAGAAGCTCCCTTATGCAGAACCACGAGCTTAAGCCCAAAGGTGTTTATTGCTTGTCGACCTATCAAGCTTTTCTCCATGCACTGTTATAGCTCGATGGCCGATAAGCCGCTGGGTTCTTGTTCCGTAGCTCAAAGTGACCAACGGTTAGTCCCCCATTGGTCCATTGCTCGCCGCTTGTTGGCCTTTGTCTGCACCTCTTGTTACTATGACTGTTGATGGTCGATAGGTTTTGGGCGCTTACCTGCTAGCTCTTACGACGGATACTGTGACCACTGCCTTGTTGAACACTACTCACCGCTCATCGCCCAAGCTTTGAGTCTTGCCTATCATCTACTTGTAGTGCGATAGACGAAATTGCTATCAGCCCTTCATCAAGTTCATGGTCATTGCGATTGAGACTTTTAGAAACATTTTTTTTACGTTCACGATTTTATTGTCAGGGCTTTATTTTATTTTATATATAATAATAATAATAAAATTAATAAGAAAAAAAATTAAAAAAAAAAGAGCTTAAAAAGCATTGTACAAAGTCGTGATAGCTATATGCCATCACAGGCTGCCCGTGCAATTGCCTTGTCCGACGTGCCGCCCCCATCTGCAGTCGTCGCCACTACCTTTACATGTTCTTTCTATCATCTGTCATCGTCGTTGTCTACCGAATTGCTAATCGACCTGCCTACTTTTTTTAGCCCATCGTCATTCCCTGCTCGACTCCCATCAGCTCACCACCAATTCTGCTCGAACCCCACCTTCTGCCCACCGTTGTCAACCAATTGAATTTGTACAAACATGGTCGTTGCATGCTACCGGTGCCAGCGAAAGGCTGTCACCGCACACCGCTACTATTGCACACCCTTGCCACTTAGAGACACAACCACCGTACGTCATCACCCCATTTCCCATACAAACTGCACCCGTACACAACACGATTGTGCACACACACCTTTCTCGCTATACTCTACGAGATCATACTCACTCGCTACCATCCATATGGTGATAATTTGTTAAAGATTTGATCAATTATGTATACTGTATAGATATAGTATAATTCATACAACTAAATCATCCAGGTTAATTGCTTTAGTTTATTAAAGGTGGCCAATATTATTGCCTAAATAATTAATATTAAACGTTCTAACCTTCCAGTGTCCATTTGTCCAAGTCACTAATAAAAATGACTTAGGGTTTGAGAAACACATTGTCCAAAAGATTATATATATATTTATTAATTGAAGTAAAAATAGGGTTACTTTTAAAATCTAAGTTAATTAAAAATAACTGCAAAGTTCAACTCACTTTGCAAAAACAAGAGAAATTCGAAAATGATGAAAGGGCATTCTCTTATAAAGGTAGCATGATCTCATGTTTTCAATCATGTACATTAAAATAAAATATTCAAAGAAAAGAGATTACTATTATTATCAACAAGAACCATGAGGAAAATTACATTGCTGTTAATTCAACATATCAATTATACATTCAAACATTCTTATATAATTATACTACTTGTCCTATGATGATAGATATTCTCATATTCCAGATATTTTAAATATTTGTGTGGGAATGTACTATGTTCACTACAAAATGAATAGGTGTTTTAGTTGTGCACATTCATTCAAATTGTACAGTAGAGACATCTAAATGTGGATAGCCCAAATGTTTTTACTGAAGTAGCTCTCTTTTGTTAGCATTCCCGCAAAAATGTTGTAACGTTTTGATAAACTATTCTACATGGACAATAACTAACAAGATATATCAGAAGTTTGGATGAATAACGTCACAAAATTATAACGAGTCAAAATTATGATTACAATCCTACAGATGACCAACTAAGATTGAGCACACACTTTGCCTTAACATTAGCTTTTAAGTAGCATTTAGAAAGAAAATATGTTTACTTAGCGTGCCATTGTTTCCTTCAATTTCCAAATGCATGGGATCCGGTGACATTCCACAAAGCCAAAATCCCTATTACGGATGCACCATTTTAATATTTCAAGGAACTAAACCCCTCAGAAATGCAATCTTTACTGAAAATAAAGGTCTGGTCAAGACAGGTTAAATTTTATATTGACAAACCAAAAACCAATTGGTGCATTTATTGTTATAGCACATAGCTTTCCCAAAAAAGAAATATCAGTATCCCCACAAATTCAAGGAAGATCAAACTATTAACATTAATCACATTAACAAGCAGAATTATAAACACAACAGCTTTTGTAAAAAATATAAGGAAAATCCAACTTCTTCTGTGGCAACACCAATTGCTTCCATGCCAACTGAGGAAATCTACAAGAGCTATAGTTAAAAGCCGGCAACCTTTCCATTTGAGTTTAATTCATAAAATTGCACCACAGTGCGAATTCATACATCTTATAGGAAAACCATGCAAAAGCATAAAGCACAGCACCATGCGGGCACAGCCAGTGCTTGTTTGATTTGAATAAAGGAAATTATGATAACAATTCCATCACTGCTGACTCTTGTTATTAACCTGAGTTCCAGCTTGAAGTTTGTTAAAAAAGTAGGAATCCAACCTGTGAGATAATCACCTTAATCATTATTACTTTGTAAGTCTCAACATAAGAATTCGCTCCATACAAGAAGGTCATTGAGCACACATTTTCCTTACCTGTTTGCACATTTATAATAAATAGTTTCATGGGTATTATATGTCCGTGCATTTGTAAACATCCTCTTCACATCTGCAACGAACATGTCCAGTGTTACATAGTATTGCTCACTTTCCAGTCGCTTTGACATTGTTTTCAAATCTGGATGCAATGTATTTAGCAAGAGTCAGTTAACCAGAAAGAACCCTTGTGACACTCATGAGATATGTTTCCAAAAAAAGGCTAAGTCTAAGAAGAAAAGGAAGTTGAATAGAGTTTGCATCCTATTGTTATTTTAGTATAATAATGGTCATATACTTTATTATGAGGAATATAATAAAGTCATGTCATAACAAAGTGAGTTAAGGTACTTAAGTCACATGTCATTGATGATGTTAAGTCATATTTTAAAGATCAAATCCATGTTTACAAATAAACTTCAGATGTACAATATTGTGTTGGAGATGTCACTGTGGACCACTCAAGCCAAAACTAGCAAGCAAGGGTTGGTGCTTGGATTGGAAGACCAAGAAACAATGAGAAAATTCAAGATGAAAATCATAGTTGGAAGTAAGAAATCACTCCTAAGGTTATCCATAATGTTAGTTAAAAATTTGATAGAAGTGGCGGGAGAAAAGTGTAAGAGGTATGTTTTTTTAGTCAAGGGATTAAATTTCTAAAGTTATTTTGTTCTGTTTTTGGAGTTTGTTCAAAGTGGCAAGCCTGCATAGAGATACTCAACATCATGGTGGATGGAAGCATGTTGATGCTTTTGGATGCGAGAGACACGTGGTATTTTGACACTCACATCTCTTAGCATATAACAAATATGAAGAATTGGTATGTGTACTTTGTGAAAGCTAAACCCACAATAGAGTTACTTGATCAAGGCAAAAGCAAAACTCGTGTGGTTGAAGGGTATGAGAGTGTGCAGCTACAATTAATAAATGGACAAGTTCTTGTTTTAGAACATTCTTTCCATTCTTGGAATAAGTAGAAAATTGCTTTTTGTTAGACAAATTGGAAAGCAAAGTTACACGTAGAAGTTGTGTACACCACACACAAAGTCTTGTTTAAGGATTTGAGGGAAAGACTATAGCCTTAGGGGTGGACAATAATGGGATGTACAATGTCAAAGGTGTGACAATGGAGAACTCAATGGCCATGGTAGTCAATAAAACATGGGATGTGGTAGATTCATAGGAAATGGATTACAAAAGAGATATTGATGCAAACACACTTTGACATCAAATGTATGGGCATTTGAGTTTCAACATCTTTCTCTTCTAAGTAGGTTAGAGATGGTTAAGGGTTTTCCTAATACTCAGAAGAAAAAAAGGAGACCTGCATCACAATTGGTAGGAGAGCAGCACAAGGACTTTGTTGGCATAGGAGGAAGTAGAGTGGTTGTGGTTTGACAATAACACCATCATTGTCAAGGTATTTTTTGCTTCTTATTGATGAATTTTCATAGAAATTATGGATCTTCTTTCTTTAGGATAAGCTAGATGCTTTACATGCTTTTAAAAAGTAAGGTGAAGGTAGAAGAACAAAGCCATAGGAAGATAAGTTTCTCCAATTAAGAATTGTCCCTTAATCTTAAGTTTATGTTCCCTGTTATAAAGATGGCATTTGACTAGAAGTTTCATGCAATGTTATTAGAAAAGGATTACTTTTGGCAAAACCGACTGATTCTATTAGAATAATACTATTTTAGTTTAATGCTCATTCTATTTTAGTTGTTGCTAATTTTCTTCGTTTAGTAGTTTCTTAGATGAAACTGATTCTTTACATAGAAACTTGATGTTTCTATCTTTGTAAATATCTTTGTATTATTATTGAGTATTGTTGCTCAATCAATTCACTGAATATTCATTGAAATCTATATGCGTGTCTTGCGTGTCTCGCACTGTTTTATGGTATCGGAGCCAGAAAAAGAGATTTCTTGAGCAGTTATTCTCTCTGCATCCTAATCCCTTGAGTTCTTTCTGTCATTCCTTTCTAAGGTCGAGCCCTCTGTAAGCCAGATAGCCTTCACTGAGTCTTAGCTTCGGCTCTGCTCACTGTGATAAAAGCTTACAGTCGTCTATCTCGATACAGAAGTGGATTCTCCGTTTCTAACGTTGTCACTTATTGAGTCTAGGGTGGGCTCTATTTTGGGTTTTACTATTACCCTGCTCATTCCTTAGTTGTATTTGGACTCAACTTCTTGCTACGTGTCTACACCATAGCCCTGATCGAGAGCTCTTAGCCTGGTGCTCAACGAGGCACTTCCCGTCCTAGTGAGACATTTTCCTTTGCCGCTGGTGAAATCTTTCTGCATGAACTACGGAAGCAACGTCGGTGACGGATAGAATCGAGCATTGCTGAGAAGCCAGGATCGAGCGTGCAGACGCTGTGCTCAATACCCTCGACGCTAGACTGCTCCACGATCTAGTTCATTAAATCCGGTGCTCCATAACGGCGGCTGCGTGTGAGGTTTCCTAGCACGTAATTTCCAGACGGCTGCATATAAAATTTCCACGCGTCAAAGAAGCTGCTCACACGAAGGTGAAATTGTTGGTTTGTATGACATTTCTGCGATTTATTTAAACATGAATTGTTTTTTTCTGGATCTGCATAATACAAGCACGCAATACAAGTCACGCTGGTGTGGACGCAATACTGGATCATTGTAGCTGAATCGATTAAATATAATCCCGTTTGCGTGTTACCCATTGCTTCCTGCCGCAAATATAATGACACTTTGGTCTTAATCTCCTTGCAGACTAGAGTATTCAGTATATTACGATTGCAGGGACCATTCTTAAACACCGTTTTTTACAATTATAGTCATCCAGTTTCAGTGGCATCTAATCAAGGAGGGGACGTGAATTTTTTTTTTACATGACTACTTTTTCTTTCGGTGTGATACAGTAAGCTAAAACACATGCATTTATCTTCTTTATGATGTGCGTATAAAGCAACCTTCACATTTCTAAAGCTGAGATCCAAGCATACCTTCTATATAGGCTATCATTTGCCCATAAATATTACAATTTCTGGTTCTATTTTATGCACCTATCAGATTTTGTCCGGTTCAGTTGACATCAGCATTGAAATTTGTGCCAGACTTCTCTATTGTCTTGGAAACATACAAATGGCCTGACTCACCAATCTGATGTTAGAAGGAAATCAACGCTTTAATGGCAGCAATTATAACATCTGGAAACAAAGAATGTTGACCATTTTTGAATACAGGCATCTTGATTAGCTCGTTTTGTGCAAAGAGCTTCGTCCCGGTACAACTGGTACCGATCAAGATAAATTTGATGATCGAAATCGAGCGGCTGTTATGCTTCTCAAGCTCTCTGTGGTTGATGATCAGTTACTGCAGATTCCTTCTGGCAAGACAACTGCCGAGATCTGGCAACAGTTGAAAGAACTGCACGAAACATCTGACAAAAGCAGAGCTTTCTTTCTCAAAAATCAATTGTTCTCCATCATGATGGACGAACATATGTCTTTACAGGAACATCTCAACAAGATTAAAGACATTCGAGATCAGCTCGAAGCCATAGGTCGCACCATGGAGGAAGAAGATATGGTAGTCATCACTTTGAAAAGTCTACCAAAATCTTATGAGCACTTCATAGAAACACTCAACATTACCGCCACTAATGTTGATTTGAAGTTTCCAGAGTTATGCACCAAACTCATGCATTAGGATCGTTGGAAACAACAGTTTGGTAGTAGTAACAGCATCAGCCTCCTCAGAAAATGCTTTCGCTGCCAAATATCAGTCCTCTCAGTCCTTTCAGCAGAAAGGTTCTTCTCAGTCTTTTGATCCTGCTAGGAAGAAAAATGTGCAGTGTAATTACTGTCACAAGTTTGGCCACATGAAGAAAGATTGCCGACAAAGGATTGCTTCTGAACAGAAGAAATAGGGAGGGCTCCATCAAACAGCGAATGTTGCAGAAAATTCCGAGTAGACAGATTCTGCCTTTTACGCCTTTATGACTAAAAGGTCTTCAGATCATGTTCCATCTTCTGCCTGGTACATTGATTCTGGTGCATCACGCCATTTCTCTCACAGGCGTGACTGGTTTATTGACTTCTCACCTTTCAGTGATTCTGTGGTATTTGGAGGAGGTGAAAAATACACAGTAGATGGCAGAGGTACAGTCCAAATTCAGTCTGGTGGACGCACACTTATCTTCCTGAATGTATACTATGTTCCTGGGATGGAAATTAATCTGCTGTCTGTCAGTCAGATTATGAGGAACTCTCCTCAGCTTGATGTAGTATTCAGTATGCACAAATGTTCTATTATCGACAGGGAGACAAAACTTACAATTGCTGTTGGCCTAGAAGATCATGGTTTATACAGACTTCTTGACACTGGTGATTTTCCAGAAGTGGCTCTAGCAGCTCGTGCTTCTCCCATCAGCACTCTATGGCATCAGCGATATGGGCACCTAAACATGCAAGTATCTCTCTCAGCTCTCTCGGGAAGGACTTGTGTCAGGATTACCTGATATTCAGACTCAGCAGTTGGGCATATGCGGCGCGTGTCAAGCTGGAAAACAACATCGATCTTCATTCACGAATGGAGAATCTTGGCGCGCATCTAAGGTACTCCAGCTAATTCATGTTGATATTTTTGGTCCCATGAAAACATCTTCTATCACTGCGTGCAAATATTTTCTGCTTATTGTAGATGATTTCAGTAGAAAGATGTGGGTTTATTTTCTAAAAAATAAATCTGATGCATTTAGTATATTTCAGAATTTTAAAACCTTAGTTGAAAAAGCGTCTAGTTGTGATATCATGACTCTTAGGACAGATAACGGGGGGGAATTTTGTTCTTCTGCTTTTTCCACCTTCTGTGCTACTCATGGCATAAAACGCCAGTTCACTACCCCCTACACCCCTCAGCAGAACAGTGTTGTTGAACGCCGCAACCGCACGGTGGTTGAAATGGCTCGCTCCATGTTACAGCACAAGAATGTTCCCAATAAATTCTGGGCTGAAGCAGTCTTTACTGCGGTCTATCTTCTTAACAGATCACCTACTCAGGCAGTTAAAGGGAAAACTCCCGAAGAGGTGTGGTCTGGACGTAAGCCTAAGATCAGTCACCTCAAAGTTTTCGGCTCAATTGCCTATGTTTGGATTCCAACTGCTAAATGCTCTAAGTTGGACTCCAAAAGCCAGAAACTCATGATGACAGGGTACAGTGATCACCACAAGGCTTATAGACTAATTGATATTGCTACTGGTCGTCTTAGCTTCAGTCGGGATGTGGTATTTGATGAAGACAGAGGATTCTTTCAGTCTTCTTCTTCTGAGCAGTATTCTACAGATCAGCGTCATAGTGTTCTTCCGGTAGGTCCACCTGATGGGAGGGATGATGCAGTATCAATGTTTGATAATACACTGCCCGAGCTTCCTCCGGAAAATAACTCTTCTCTTGCTGCTCCTATTGCTCTTGACCCCTCTTCATCTACTCCCAATGTTAGTTCCTCTACTCTTCGACCAAAATGGTGGGCTAAAACCATTGGTGATCTTCGGGATGATGAACTTCTTGAAGGACGCACCTCTAGACATAAGAACACACAGCAGTCCACAGTAAATTTTGCGCTTATGGCTAATATACACAGTACCTTTGAGCCTCAAACTTACTCAGAGGCTAAAGGTACTCCTGAATGGGAACAGGCTATGGACGCTGAATTTCAGAGTCTTCAGAAAAATCACAGATGGACCCTGTCTGATCTTCCTGAAGGAAAAAAACCCATTAGCTGCAAATGGATATATAAAGTGAAGTACAAAGCCAATGGAACTCTAGACAAGTATAAAGCTCGTCTTGTGGCTCGAGGATTCTCACAGAAGGAAGGCATTGACTATGAGGAGACTTTTGCTCCTACAGCCAAAATGAGTACGATACGGCTTGTCCTTGCGCTAGTAGCTCAGTTTAAATGGAAAGTTCATCAGATGGATGTAAAAAGTGCTTTCCTAAATGGTGACTAACAGGAAGAAGTCTACATGACACAGCCTCCAGGATTTAAGATTGCCGGTCAAGAACAGAAAGTGTGTAGATTAGCTAAAGCTCTCTATGGACTGAAACAAGTTCCTCGGGCTTGGTACATGAAAATTGATCAGTACCTGACAGATCATGGTTTTCAGCGAAGCCCATCTGATGCAAATCTGTATATCAAAAACACTGATGATGATATCTTGTTTGTGGTTGTCTATGTAGATGACCTTATCATTACTGGCAGCTCTGCACATTTGATCCATGGGATCAAACAAGACTTATGCAGAACTTTTGATATGACAGACTTGGGACTTCTTCACTACTGTCTGGGGATTGAAGTTTGGCAGACTGAGAATCACTTCTTTCTCTCTCAGTCCAAGTATGCCAAGAATCTTGTGGACAGATTCAGAATGCAGGATTGCAAACCAGCCACGACTCCTATGGAACCAGAACTCAAACTTTCAGCTCAGTCATCTTCTCCTCCTGTGGATGAAACTTTATTCAGGCAATTAGTAGGCAGTCTTATCTATCTTACTGCCACCATACCATACATCAGTTTTTCAGTGAGCTACATTTCCCGCTTCATGTCCGCTCCTAAAGCTGATCATTGGATAGCAGCAAAACGTGTGCTAAGATATGTGCGTGGCACTTCTGATTATGGACTTCTATACACTCGCAGTTCTGATCCTATACTTAGTGGTTACACAGATTCTGACTGGGCCGGTTCGGTTGATGATCGTAAATCTACAGCTGGGTATGTGTTTAGTCTAGGATCTGGTGCTGTCACCTGGACTAGTAAGAAGCAGCAAGTCGTGGCTCTCTCCTCCACCGAAGCAGAATATCGAGGAGCAGTTAAGGCATCATGTGAGGCAGTTTGGCTTCGACGTATGCTTGCAGACATGCATGCTTCCCAGACAGGTCCTACTTCCTTGTTTTGTGATAATCAGGGAGTGCTCAAACTTGCCAAAAATCCCGTCTTTCATGAACGAACAAAACATGTGGAAACTCATTGCCACTACATTTGCCAGCTTGTTGAAGACGGATTCGTTCAGTTGAGGTATATTCCCACAATAGAGCAGCCTGCAGATATCTTCACCAAGCCTCTTGGTCCTGCTAAGTTTGAACAATTCAGGGGGTCTATTGGTGTTGTAAATAGATTGAGCATTAAGGGAGGGTATTAGAATAATACTAATTTAGTTTAATGCTCATTCTTCTAGCTATTGCTATTTTTCTTTCTTTAGCAAGTTTCTTAGATGAAACTGAATCTTACATAGAAACTTGATGTTTCTATCTTTGTAAATATCTCTGTATTATTATTGAGTATTGTTGCTCAATCAATTCATTCAATTCATTTGGAAATCCATATGCGTGTTTCGCACTGTTTTACTATAGTGAGAAATATTCCAGTGATGTATCCTGAACTTAGCTCCCTGCAAACAACAATGGATTTTGGCCGAGGAAATAAACTTGCAATTTTTTTTTTTGCTCTCCCAGAATTTTTGGCTGCAACACCTGCAATAATTATTCTCCGGCAAACAAAATGAAAATTTTAATCCACGAACTTGGCTCCTTTATTTTTCAGGAACCATACGGGAATATGGCAACTTTGATTTTATCTCACAGCTGTGCAAAATCATGCTACGATACCACTGTAATATCTCGCTTTGATATTTCGTTAAATATTCAGTATCTTTCTTCAGAAAATTATGCAGTAAAATTTATTAACCAAATTCATAAATCATAATATGAAATCCACAACAAAATAAGAACATAAACTGCAATTCAAGATAGACAAGTAAAACATGCAGTTATCCTTAGCCTTATTTTATTATTATGGAATCAGATATTACATGCTGATACTAACTCTAAATGGCTGAGATGACAACCTCCAGAAAATCTGCTACAACATTGAATAGTGTTGAAATATGTAACTAGGTTCGGTTTTCATAATGTCTGATGTAATCATGATTTTATGTATTTGATTTAAAGAGAATAAGAAAATTTATTATTGTTATTTTGTATCATGGGTTCAATGCTCAAGGTCATTTTATTTATAGGTCCAAGCACCTATTGAGTGCTTGTAGGGCTTTGTCATAAAGTCTAGGAGTCAAAGAAGTCATCGTCATATCTAAAGGCCCTATTGGGCATGTGTATCATGTAAAAGAAATTTATTTAGAGTCAAAAGAATCAAATGTCCTCCTCCAAGACCAAGTCAGCCTAGCTATGCCAAGTCGGACTCATTAGGGCTACTCAACCTTCTCAAAGAAGCCTATATAGAAGAGAACCTTGACCTCGTTTGAAGTAGAATCCAATCAAGTTCGACTATAAGACAAGAAGCCTAATAACCATCGAAGATAAGGAGAACATAAAGAGAAAGAAATCGAAGTTGAACTGTTTTTGAGCTACATATTCTCACACGGGCAAAGAGACTAGGGCACCATTTGTTGCAGAAATTACAGTCACCAAAGGAGTCAAAATTTGGGGTCATAAGGATCAAGTTTGCAAGCCAAGTTATCAAGGAAGGAGAAGCACCCTAAGCGAAGCAGAGAGAAGACATATTTCACCATCTTTTCCCACATATGTGAAGTTAGGGTTTCTAGAGTAGAGGCCGAAAATTGTAGACCTGAAGTAGTGACCGAAAATCTGAAGCAGAGGTCGAAATCTGAAGTGTGAAGCTAGTTTGACTCGGGTTGACTTTGTGGAAGAGAAGGCTCATCAAAGAAGAAGTTCACTTGGTCTTGGAGGGGTCTTTGTCAAGGGTCTTAGGTCTTGGAATTCATCATTTGAAGATTCTATAAGAAGAGAAGAGTTCTTGTGGGTTTAGGTTTTGGCCTTGGCTAGTAGCCTATATTTTGTGTCCTCTTGTTCTTTTGATTTTCATAGTTTGGTAGCTGTTTGATGATAAGAACACTATAATAATCAAGTAAAGAAGAAGCAAACTACAAAGTACATCAAGTTAAAATAAAAGAACATCACAAACAATTATCAAAGTAAGAGAAATCACCCTAATCTAGTTGCCCCTAATTTCTCAACAAATAGGGCCTCCAAAATAGAAACTTGAAATCAGTAAGTGTGCTTGTGAATTCAAGATGAATTCACCAATGGCTGAGGTGGGTTTTTTGTCCACGCTCACAAAATCATCCAAGGGTTTTCGTCCTGGGGCTACCGAAGTTGGGAACTTCGTTCTCCAAACCTCACTGTAGAAAATGAACAAGCAAACCAAGATGCCCCAAATCATCTTATCCTCCTCCTTTTAAAGGTGATAGGTAGATCTCCAATCTTCTAGAAGTATTTTATTTTGATTATTTTAGTATTATTCTAGAAGCTCCCCCTTGACTTCATCTAAGTGACTTCTAATTTATTTTATTTTGCTTAAGTCACTTTTTGGTTCTTTTCTTTCAATTAATCATTTTCCTCTTCTTTTATTTAATTAAGTGACTAATTAAAGTCACTTTTAATCTGGGAAAATGGTAAATTGCCCACCATACTTTCTTTGGACACTGGAAGTCACTTCTCATCATCCCATCCAATAGATCTTCTCGTTTCGGTTCCAACGATCTATTACACTAAGGTGTTCCATCAAATATTCCTCCTGAAATGCCACCTTAAGCGTAATTAATTAAATTAGGCTCAATAATAACCCCATTTTATGGGAATTATCAGAATGAAATGGAACCAAAAGCAAGCTGTGTGGAACTAACCATGATGATGGAATATGCCAAGCGAACAATGTCGAACCCCCTAAAACTTTTCAAAACCCTTCTGAAACCTTTGATGACGTAATCTTGTTCCTGTGACTTAGCCATCATGTACCATGGAAATCCATCTTGGTTGTACTATAGAGGACACTGAAAATGGGGACATTACATCCTAGCTTGTGAAATGCAAAGCACTTGACTTTGTTCATGTCCTCTTTCCCATCATTAGAGGATCCTCCCTCTCCTTTGTTCATTTTGGCAACCCCCTTGCCCCTTCTTGCATGACATGAAAGAGCAACGTTCTCCTCATCTCTTTCACCTTTTACCTAGTTGGCGTGAAGAGCCTCCTCATGAGTCTTCTCCTTGGTGAAGTCATCTCACAACCTATCCTAGGTTGGGAGATTCTCTCAAGCCATGACTCCTTTAACGAAGGTACTCCACTGATCTCTAAACCCATTCAAAACTGTCCTTACTAGTTCTATGTCTGACACTTTCTCCCCTAATGCAACGAGCTCATCTCGTACTTGATATACTTTGGTGAGATAAGAAGAAACACTTTCATTCTTGGACATCTTGGTGCCCTTGAGTTTCTCTCTCATAACCATTTTCTGGTTTTGGCTGTTACTTTCATAGAACTTGGTCAACGCCTCCCACATTTCTCTGGTGGTTTTCTCTTGGATATAGGACAAAGAATGTGATCCTTCACTCCATCCAGGATAATCCTCCAAGCTTTTATGTCCTTCTTATGATGGGCGACCATAATTGTTGCATTGATAGGGAAGATTTGAGTTTGTGATACAAACTCCTAGGTTCCGTTCTTCTCTAACACTAATGCAATCCTCTTCTTTCAGATGCTATAGCTAGACAACTCATCCAAGCGATCTTCAAATATGAGATCGATCGCCATCCCTGTCCAACTGATCAAACCCTGCCAAAAACAATTTGCTTGATGAAGAAGAAAATTGCGCTCCTCCTCATGCTATATATAGCTTTTCAAACCCCACAACCTTCTCCAATCCTATCTCTATATCTATCGACGAGACCCTGCTGCATCCTACTGACACCTTTGTTGCTGTTGTTAGCTTTCCTTGTGCTGGATTCACCTACGTGCTGATAGGCTTGTCGACCTGCAACTCCCACCATCATCTGTGTGTTGAGAATTCTAGGGCAGCTATATTAGGTAATTTCTCTTACTTTGATCACTACTTGTGATGTCTTTTCACTTATCTTGATTAGATTCTTCTTCAACTTGATTATTATTCTGTTCTTATCAACAAACAACTACCAAACAATAAATAGCAATGAGACAAGAAGGCACAAGATATAGGTGATCAACAAGGGCCAAAACCTCACCAATTGAGAGGAAAACCCACCAGAATTCTTCTCTTTTTTTAGAACTTCAATTGATGAATTCCAAGACCTATGACCCTTGACCAAGACCTTCCAAGACCAAGTCAAATATTTCTTTCTTGACAAGCTTTCCTTCCAACAATTCCTCAACAACTTCTGCATTTTGACCTCCAACAAATTCTTCTACAACATTTAGACTTTCCGAGCAAATTCTTCTGCAACTTCGACCTTCCCAACAAATTCTTCTGCAACTTCGACCTCCCCAGCAAATTCTTCTTTAACTTCGACCTCCAATAAATTCTTCTACAAAAACCCTAGCTTTTGCATGTGTGGAAAATAATGGTAGATTCTTCCTCTTTTCCTCTTCGCTTGAGATTATTATCTGTCCTAGAGAACTCGACTTGCAAAGTGTCCTTGATACTCAAACTCTATTTCTGCAACTCTGTCTCTTCTTGCTGCAAGAGGTGCCCTAATTCCTTCGCATGTGCGGAGAGAAACAACCGAAAACAATGCAAAAGATGCTTTGCTCTTCATCCCATTCCTTCGCTAGGTATGAGGCTTCTTCTCTTAGATCGAACTTCTTGATGCTTGAGTGAGTGTCTTCTAAGTGAGGTCAAGGTTTCCTTTATATCGGCTTCTCACCCATGCTAGGAGGCCGACTTGACATTACTCTTAGGTTGACATGTCAACTTGTGTAGGTCGACTTGAACTTTGCATCATGACGAGGTCTTAGAGGGTCTTTTGACTCAAATAAATTTTTCTTTGCAATATGTAACATGCCCGAATGGGTCTTCAATACATGACAATGACTTAATTCACTTTATGACAAACTTAGAATCACTCAATGGGTGCTTATTGCTTAACCTAAAATAAATTTCCCTTGAGCATGAAAATCATGCTTCAAGAATAACAATAATAAATTTATTTTTCTCTTTACATTGAATACATAAGATCATGATTACATATGTCATTATGAAGGACGAACCTAGTTACATATTTCAACACTCCCTCTTAACTAGGGAGGTATTCATAATCCATACAAGGTGCTTGGACATTCTTAATATGAAGAATTCTCATAATAAGAGTCAGATTGGTAAGCTATCTCTTTGCATCATACCAACTAGCATTGTCACATAGCATGGCCTTGACTAACAACTTTATCTCTCCACAAGATTAGAGCACAATGTTGACAAGACCAATGACTGATAGACACCATCGTCATTGACTGATAGACACCATCGTCATTGTCTCTCAAGGCACATACCCCACACGAATGTTCATAGGGTATGTCCTTCCAGGACTATTCTTATCTTGGATTCCTAATCCTCAAAGAATATCGATCCTCTTCGACTACTCTTATCTTGGATCACTAGGATGCCCTACCTCATCCTCAAAGATTATTGGATGCCAGATGCTTACTTAATCCTCCATTCTTTATTCATAATATGAAGACAAGATTGATGCGTCTATCTCTCTCTTTGAACTAGGGAAGATATACCCATTCCTATAAATGGAATGTACCCAAGTTCCCTCTTATTAAGGGACTTGTCCAAGCTCCCTCTTAACCATGGACTTGTTATCAACAACAACTCCTAGCTGCTTGTAGAGCTCCTCCTTTTGCTGTCATGAATTTCATCTTCATCGTTATGGAGCCTTCACTTTCTATTTCTTCATTGTAGGGCATCGACCATCCATCACTTTCCTTCAACTATCCATAGGATTGAACCAACAGTCATATCATCCTTCTTTTAATCAGAAAGTGATCTTCCAATCTACATCTGGCTTTTCTTCATACTGCTACATCTACCAAGTCATGTTTCCTGTAGGATCTTCCATGCAACCACATGAGTGCTAGTTGTAGATGACATCTACAACTCTCTTTTGGTAGGCTTGTATCAACCCATCCAGATGTTGTTCAAAAAATAAAAAAATGATCATAAAATCAAAATTACCTTTTATGATGGCCTTTCACCATGACATCTGCTTTGTGCAACATCTACATCCTGCACTTTCATAAACATATCTCCAACATTTCCAATGTCAAGGGTCTCCTTCCTTTTAAGACTTTATCAAGATCTTCATACCTTCCTTGTGAAAATTCCTACACTCTGATGGAACCCCTACTGTAGCAAATTTGAATCTACTTCACCTACTTGATTTTTTAAATTAGATTCATCAAGTTATTCTTCTGAATACTAAAGCAAATTACTTTTGCAACCTACACTAATTAAATATTTGATCTCATGAAACAGAAAACAAAGAAAAGAACAAGATGCATAGGACACACTTATTTTTGGACATAACAGTCCCCGGAAAACCCAATGCGGGAAAACCGGTGCAATAGCTCTGAGGGTTTATTATTATGCAGGAGAAATATCTGAATACAAATCTAGGATGCTCATCTAGCAATCCTTTACAGAGAAAATACTGGCGGAAGATCTGAGTGAGTTTTACCTCACTTCACCCGGCAGAATTTCGGCTGATCTGGCACAAGACTGGCTAACCCCGACTATTTCTGCGCTGGCCCTGTGTAGACTCTGCGTCAGCCTTTCTCTGCCCTCTGTGTTAGCTATATCGTCAGTTTCGACAGTTCCTGATAGTTTCGGATGTTCCGACAGTTCTGGATTCTGCATGATAGGCAATTTTTCTGTGTCAGCTCTCCTGGCTATTGCGCTGCCTCTGTGTCAACTCTCTCGGCTGTTCCAATAGTTCCCGATAGTTCCGACAGTTCCTGTTGAAAATAATACTGAGAGGGGGGGTGAATCAGTATTATCTTGTTCTTTTAACAAATCTTCCTTATTTACACTTTGAATTATTTTTGCATATCAGTACCATAAAATAATGAGCAAGAAAAACAGACAGTCACATCAAAGAACACCAGATATAAGGTGGAAACCCAATGTGGGTGAAAACCACCTGCTGCAATATGTCTCTATCTTCTTTCAAATTAGAAACTCCTTTTACAATGGTCTTGTACTGGTGCAGTCCTTTACCAGTACGCAGGCTGCAACCTGCAGAGAGCTACAACTCTCTCTCGTTTTCCAGTCTCTCCTGGAAGGGAGCTACAACCCCCTACTTCTTTTCTTTCAAGGACCACTTTTCATAAATTTTCAAACTGGATCCATAAACATCAAATGATCATCAAGTACCAGTAAGTCACCCATATAACCAGATCCACAATAACAGTAAACTAAACCTAGAACACCTTATCAGCAAAAAAATCAGTCAACAAAAGATCTTAAGACAGATACGCAATTTCCTTTTCTCTGGCCTGCGTCGCTACGCACTTCACCTTCTGTGGCATCGCGCCCCTCCGCAGCTGCGCCTTCTGTGGCGCCTTCGCACTGCGCCTTCTGTGGCGCCTCCGCACTGCGCCTACTGTGGAGCCTCTGTGGCGTCTCTGCACTGCGCCTTCTGTGCCGCCTCTGTGGCGTCTCCGCACTGTGCCTTCTATGGCGCCTTCGCAATGTGCCTTCTATGGCGCCTCCGCACTGCGCCTTCTGTGGCGCCTCCGCACTGCACCTCTATGGCACCTCTGTGGCGTCTCCGCACTGCGCCTTCTGTGGCGCCTCTGTGGCATCTCCGTACTGCGCCTTCTGTGGCACCTCTGTGGCGTCTCCGCACTGCGCCTTCTGTGGCGCCTTCACACTGCGCCTTCTGTGGTGCCTCTATGGCTTCTCCGCACTGTGCTTTCTGTGGCACCTCCGCACTGCGCCTTTTGTGGCGCCTCTGTGGCATCTCTGCACTGCGCCTTCTATGGCGCCTTCGCACTGCGCCTTCTGTGGCGCCTCTGTGGCGTCTCCGCACTGCGCCTTCTGTGGCGCCTCCACACTGTACCTTCTGTGGCGTCTTCGCACTGCGCCTTCTGTCGCGCCTCTGTGGTGTCTCCGCACTTCCGCAGCTGCAGCGCTCGAGAGAACACCCTTCACAGATTCGCTTTCCACTTCACTTTCATATAGATCGAGCTTTTGAAACAATAACCCAATATTTCAGATCTTAAGATATTCAACCCAAAAGCATACCCAAGCCAAATGATCTCCTTTGCTTTATATAGGCAAGCTCTTCCTCAAATCATGGACCAATACCACGGGCCAAAACCATAACAAACCAATACCATCAACTCAATACTAGGGATCAACACGTCTGTCGAGATGCCATGGTCCAAAAACCATAGGTTCAAATTCTAAGGAATAACTACCATGGACCAAAGGTAAGTTTTCCCACATGAAATAAACTTTTCTCTGCATAAAATTCCATGAAATTTTCTCCACATGAAATAAACTTTTATAAAATTTTCTCTGCATAAAATTCCGTGAACTTTTCTCTTGCGTACTTCTTAATTCTCATCATATTGAGAGCCATGCCATGGATGTTTCCATCAAGTACAACATCTGTAACATATAACCATACCAGAAACATAATGCCAACAAAGGGTTAGTGTTAAAATTCATAATCTACATGAGAGTAAGTAAAACATTTCTTTCATCCAATCATACATCAAGCATCGTTAGAATTTTTTTTATTATGTGTTAGGAATTAGCTTTGTCTATGCACTGCTTTTGTTGATTTGTCATTTTTTCCAATATTTCATTTCCATTATATTTTCAAGTCATTCCTGATTTTTTTGTATTGTTTTTGTCTATTTATATTAGAACCTTAGAAATATAATTTTATTACTTCTTACGGAATTGTAAGTTCTTTTATGTGTACTCATTATTGTTTGCACTACTGAAATATTGCGCCTAAACTAGAAAATTATGTATGCTAAAATTTGGGCTTAAAGAAGCCTCATCGTAAGATGCTTTAACATTTTATACTCTTCGCTTTAGATGTGAATGTTGATTTCCATATTTGACATTCTACTCATTTGTTTTTATAAGATTATGTTTCAATTTCCTGTGCAATCTTAGTGTGGTTTTTTGTGCTACAACATTATGGCACACAAGGTTGTTTTGCAATTTACATTTGTTGTAATATATTGGATCATCTGTATTAGTGGCAATGTTATTTACAACATTATACATTGGAATCCAAGTGTTCCAAGCACTTTCTCTTACTATGTATATAATTTCCTTAGGAAGATAGGAGAGTGTTGGGTGTCCCTTGGAGGCATAGTCCTTTGCATCATAAATGCTCACCCATATCTCACTTGACCTTTAAAAGTGTGCTTGTGGTCTTTTGACTCTTCTGTGATTTTTAATGTTGAGGTCAAGTGGGATGAAAATACATCGAAATTTAGCTGACTTATATTATTTTTCCAATGTGTTTTTTGTAGGTTCTAACTCCTAATGCTATGATTTGTGATTTTGGACACTTCACCCATTATAAATTAAGTAAATATTCTTCTCCCAATAACTTCATATATCAACATTTAATCTTCTAATACATTGATTCTTTAGTATGTTACCGTATATAGCTTTCACAGGGCTAGTATATCCTACTTTATTCTTGCATATATAGGCGAGGCTACTTTTTTCTCCAAACATATGGGACCTTAAAAGAAATTTCTACAAGGCGATCCTAGGTAAATCTTAAATGTTGATTTTTTTAATCTTGTATCGGAGTAGAAATCCATGTTCTAACAAATTCAATATGTATTTTCAGTGGATAATTAAACAAATCCAAAAAAATATTAAATAAACTAAATAAAGAACCATAAATTAAACCATACTTGCAATGTTGAAAAACCTAGAGCTAAATACACTTAAAATTCAACACAGACTTCTTGCATAATATCTTCTTTAGTAAATGCATATACAAAATAAAAAATAGATCTCATCCCATTAAATCGGAATTTTCCAAAAAATTACTCCCTATAAAATTGTCTTGTAAGTACAACTAGATATTATTATCCCTGCATGACATTCTCATGGTTTCACTAGGTTTGCAAAGTAAATACATTTCCCCAAAATATTATTTCTTTTTCATAGGATCTTTAAAAATGATATTTAATTTTATGATTTCTTTAGTTACTCTTTTCTTGCATTCATATTCACCATAAACCAATTATACAGAAGATCTCAACAATAGAAACTAAATGCTAGTAGGATGATAAATAGACATCTTAACAAAAACACAAACATTTACCTTGGGAAAGCCCTCATGGGGAAAAACTCCACAACCTTAGACAAATTCTTCAATTCATCAAGAGACACACCGAGATCTTTTAGTCAATCACAAGGTAAAATTTACTAGCAAATTAGAATTGGTCAAACTTGGTCTAATTGCCTCCTAGTCAAATTAAACAACTTCTCGAGAACTTCTGCCTGATCTAGTTTTCCAGGGAATAAATTTCACTCACTTCTACACCTAAGAATATAGGTCCTATTTCCCTAGTATGCCTCACAAAAATTAGGCCCTTTTTTCACATGTACGAGGTCACAACAAAAAGATAGATCTACTCTTGTGAGGTCATATGTGTGTGTGTGTGTGTGTGTGTGTGTGAGAGAGAGAGAGAGAGATCTTCATACGTTTTCATCCTTCTTGCATCCTTTTATTTTGATGCCCAGAAGATATCTTTCCCATTCTAATCTAGATTGTGCCAAGGAGAGGAGGTCGATTTCCTTATATATGCATTTTTTGCTAGCCAAATGGGTGCCTCTTTGACTAGGGAAGACTTGAATAGGAGGGAAAATTAAGCTTGATGGGAAAACCCAACAACTTTATATAAATTCTTCAATACAACAAGATACACACCTAGATATTTTATTCAATCACAAGGTCAAACTAACCAGCAAAGTAGAATTGTTCAAAATTGGTTAAACTTCCTCTTTAGTAAAATTAAAGAGATTCTCAAGAAATTTGCGTGATCTAGTCTGGTAGGGTAGAAATTTGGCTTGCTTTTGCACCCAATAATCTCTGTCTTTTTGCCCCAATATGCCTGAGAAAAATTTGGCCCTTCTGTTACACATGTGAGGTCACAATAGAAAGATGGATCCACACGTCTAATGTCCATATGATATATTTTCTTGTGTAATACAAATTGTGCCAAGGAAAGGAGGTCGACTGCCTTATATATACATTTCTTCTTGGATGAATAGGTGCCTCTTTTGAGGCCAACTTGACTAAGAGGGACAACTAGGCTTGTATGGAGGAAAAAAATAAAATATCAAAATTCAAAATTTTTCTTTTGAAATAGGACATGAAGAACATGCCTTATATTTTTTCTTTCGAGAAGGACATGAAAAGTATGCCTTATTTTTACGATTACATATGCATCAAGGGCTAAAAGCATTAATTATGAAGACTGACCATAGATACAAAATTCAACACAGATATCCACTTGATGTAGCCTCTATAGAAGCGATTCAAAATCCTTGACTAACGATATATACAAAATTTGTCATACATGAACGATATCATTGATTCTTCTATTTTGCAAGAGCAATGGTCCACAAACATGCCTCTTTATGGCATAGACAATCTTCATCCAGTTTTAATAACATGGGATATGATGCAAGTGTACAAGGGATCTGTTTTACATCAAATATGTAGTGATTCCAAAGCCTTCAAAATACATTGAATTTTACCACAGGAAATGCATGAACATTGCTAGGAAAGTTCATCCTGCTTCATGTATTGATTTCTAGAGCTACGCACTTTTTTCTATATATATATTGAACAATTTGATATCCCATATCGACATACCATATAAATCATGTTCATTCTCATCATACTATTCTACTATATCCAGTTCATTAGTGACATCCATTCCTGCAACAAAATGTAAATTAGCAGTACTAGAATCACATGCTTTTCTTGTTGAGAAATAATTTCAAAATTTGCTTCCTCAACTCGATAATAATGTAGCTTCTTGGGTTCTCTTCCTTATCCATCCTTATACCACCCCTTAATATATATCAAAGTTAAATGTGCATGGTGTTAGGCTCAATCATTTGTCGGAAGTGGGGCTCTAGTATCAATTGGATCTCATTAATTCTTAGTATTGCAAATATTTCAGAGAGTAACTTATGGGGGGAAGGCTCCATTCCTTGTAATATTCATGAGGTTGGAAAAGAACTTGCCTCCTTCTAGTTTGAGTGCTCTAAAAAATTTTGAACGATTATGGGAACATAAAACATTTTACATGTGCTTGTGAGGGATATTCAAATAATTGTGGTAGCAATACCCTTTATAATTCTTCTTAATATTTCCATTTCCTACAATTTTCTCCAACAATAGAAATGTATCCTTCAATCTAGTGGGGAACTCCAAACCCTATATTGTCAAAATCTATAATTCTATGAATAATGTCAACATTGGTTGCAATTATCTATATTGTCTAAATTCTACCCTCGTGATATCTACAGGTTATGAACTTCATGAATCCTTACATTATGCTCATATAAGAATCATATAAGAACAAGAATATTCAAATCACCATGCTAGATCCTCATTGTCAATTTGTTTATGCATTCTTGATCTTTATGCAAATTTTCCAATTGATTGCGTTCTTCTTTTCCTTTGAATGTCTTTTTCATCATGTACACACAACACTATACTCATAGCTAACATGTTTTGAGAAAAAATAACTATTTCTACTATTTTTGATGATATAGGAAGTTCTCCATGCATATTAGAAATAGGTGTAGCATCTACCCCAAACTAGTAGTCTATCCCGATAATTAAGTTGGTCGTTGGACTTGTAACCATTCTAGATGTACCTAGGAAAGACATTGTTGCCATTATTTGGCCAAAATTCATAGCAACTTCTTATGATCCAAATGTGTTTCCTATGTTTTGACTTTGCCTATTATAGGATGTTACATTACAATGCACCATAACAACCTTCATTCAACACAGGGTATGCATGTGATCTTTTTCTTTGTCCTTTATGTCCTTAAACTTGTAACACTTTTGCACTTTCTCATTGAAAAAATAGAAAATACCCCTAGAATTTACTCTCTGTTGACATACTTTTAAGCATAAACTAATTTCCCTAAAGCCTTAAGCACAAATTTTCAAACCTAACTTCCTCAATGTTGCAAACATTTAGTGGCATGCCTATTTGTGGATCATCTGAGCCCCTACCCACTTTGACTATTTGTGGCTAATCAAACTATCTACAACCTTATTGATAATTTAGCTCTCTCACTACTTGTTCCTTGATAAAATTTTTACTTGATTCATCTTCTTGAAGTTTCTTGGTTTTTTTTTTTCCATTCTATTTTTTTTTTTCGAGATTTGCACAATTGTGAATTGTTAGACTTTCTCCCTACAGAAAAAGCATATCAAACTTTTCCTATTATGCTAAATTCTGAGAAATTCAATGTTATGGCTACCTACAAGTCATTCCAAACATATTTTTTCAAATCTTTAATCCTTCACATTTTTAGCAAATAAGCTATTTTTGCCACATTTCAAGATGATTCCACTACCTGTTCAACAAAAATAGTCAATTAAACTAGAAAATAAAATGTTTTTGATGTCCAACAAAGAATGTAAACATAGCTTAAAACTTAAAAGCTATGTGATTTACCACATTAATCAGGGATCTCAGGGCTTCGAGAAAGTTCTATCATTCTGATTGGCCTCCAGCCTTTCGACTGCGAGTTGGAGGAATTTCAAATACCGGGAGGCCACACCAAGAACAACTAAAATATCCATGCAATTTGCTTTAGTAAAATTACTCCTAAATAGATCTATAACATTCTTCATTTTCTCTTTCCTTGACTTCCTCCATGATATTGGTTTCCCTACTTTAGTGGCACTGTTATTTGAGCTAATGTTACTTGATTCTTCGTTTTTATGGGTGGAAAGAAAACACCATCTTAACTACTATTCCCATTCAAAACTACAGTCTGTTGGATAGCAAGAAGAATAAAGTCAACCTCCTTTTCTCTGAATTCCATACATTCACATTTTTTATTCCTACTCGGATTATCATTGATAGTATGTTGATTGTCTTGTTACACACAAATTTTCACAAATTTCAAATTTTCTCCATTTTCCTACTATTAGTCAGAGAATTGATCAATGAATTACGCCAAAAATTGTGAGCATTTAAAAAATCTCGGTGACCACTCATAAATAGTCTGCTTGGATATTCATTTAAGATTCTTCTCAATGATGGCTTCTTTTAGGTGAAAATAAACCATCGAATAGTGGATCCATCTCCACCACACTAATTTCATATCATGCTACTCATCTTTATTGGAAATAATATACAATAATTTGTACAATTAGGAGAAAATACCCCTGGCATTGTGTGCTAGTATATGATAGACATGTTTGGAAGAGTGAGGGGACAAATTGTAATATAAATACATTGATTAAAACCTATGGCTATCATAACATTGAGAAATTAGTACTAGCATGCCTATTTTTAATGCTGCAAGAATTTCTATCCATAACCAATTTGATTATATCTTGTTGTTGTTCCAATGCATACAATTAGAAGAGAATGAATATCAGATCTCTTCTCTCCATAGCCAATTTGAGCATATCTTTTTGTTGTTCCAGTGAAAATATTTAGAAGAGAATGGATATCAGATCTTTCCTACTTACTGTAGCGCAATTATATCTAAATTAGTTTTGGTGCATTTTTTTGGAGATGGAAACTCATCCTCCTTCATTTACAAATGTTGAGCACAATTTGAGAAAGGGGGAATGCACTAGAATGAAAATAAATGCAACAATTACAGTGAAATAATAATAATAATAATAAAATGAAAAATGTGTCAGATTTCAAATCATATAATTTTTCATTTAGAAAAATAAACTCTAAAGCTAGTAGCTTAAGATTTGAAATCTTTAGTCAAATAGAAAAGTTGAGTTGCACTTATGTACAAATTAATATTGCTCGAATATATTGACAGTGAAAATGAGCTAAATAGAAACCATTCAATAGATCTAACAACATATTAACAATGTGTGCTAATTCTAGTCACTTTTCTTTGTATGACTATATTGAATTGTTTGTAAACTATTTTGTATTATGAGCTTGTTGTGCGGGTCACGTTACAAGGGTGTGACATTAAGATAAATCCATTGAGTTATTTTTTACTAAGTTAAGAATAGGGGCTGCATGATTATATATTTTACATAATACAAATATTATGTCATTATCTGTCAAACATTTTGTTTTTTAAATCAATGGCTATATATTCAATTTCAAGTATATCCATAACACCTGCCAATTATTTAAAGGGTGCTAGATTAATGGAAGATGACTTACCTTATCAGTAAGAGGTTGGTGGTTCGATTCCATTGTGCCCTGACATCAATCAACCAATGATATTTCTGTTTATTTTTAATTAAATAATTTCAAGAGTGAGATATTTTTCTAGATTCATTGATTTATATTGTCTCTAAAGAAACAAAAGTGATATTGTATTGTTTTTAAATATAATTTTTTATTGTCTCGAGAGAGACAATAGTTAGGATTAATGATATATTGTCTCTATAAAGACAATGTCTTTAATCTCAACTATTGTCACTCAAGAGACAAAACTGAAGTTGTCTCTTAAGAGACAATAATGTTTATGTTATATATTGTCTTTATAGAGACAATTTTTTATGACAATAATTTGAGACACTCACTTAAAGATAATATTTTAAGACACCAACATAAAGACAATATTTAAGAAAATACACATTTTTTTTGTCTCAAGTTAAGACTATATATATATATATCTAAATATTGTCTCAAATATCGTCTTAAACCCCCCCTATATTGCAGTGATTATTGCATCTACTCACACCACTTTAATTGTATAAAGATAATGACTTCCTTAGAGGAAACCTTTATTCCAAATGTACCCAAATATTTTATTCTAGGTTTTCTTTTAGAAATATTGGATCTCGATTATCTTCCATAGTGTCACGAAAATCACCCGTACATGTTGTCTTTTAGAAACACTTCTGTGGTCTCAGTTTTGAATGTTTTTCATTAAATTCTGAAGAGTTTTTGGATTCGTCTTTGTTTTAATTAATAATAATAGGAGAGATACATATTGAATATTTCTCACCTATCAATGATATTTCGTTTCCCTCTCTATGTAGATTAATGATATTTCATTCCTCACTTTATGTAGCAATAGAGATTGACCTTCTTGATTGTAAAACCTCGTCCTTTTCCCACAACTAATTTTGAAAATAATTTTAGACACTCCTTACCTATTGATATTTTATTTATGAGGCATCAAATTTTGATCAAAATAGACACAGGACTTATTAATATTTTCATTATGAGGCATCGAATTTTGATCAAAATGGGCATACGAGAGAGATTCTGTTAGGCTATTGAATTAAAGTGTTTCAACATATGTTTCGGCTTAAGTAACTGAGTCTGGGTATCATATCCTAAGAGGAAACTTAAATTTCAATTTAGGTAACATAGCATAATAACAAAAATAAGAGACAAACTTTCATAAAGATGTAACTTTCCACTTATCTATTCATCCATCTCAACAACAGATCATAATAACATAATATTAGAAGACGAACTTAAAAAAAAAACAGAAATCGTTTTTCACTTATCTATTTATAAATAGGGAGCAAGGGAATTCAACTAGGAGAATGACAATCACGTCCAGTTTTTCCCCTCGAGCCTTGTCATTTTATAGGAAACTTTATCGATAATGAACTAACACGGTCAAGAAATCATAGACTTATTAGTATTTCTTCAGGTTTCTACTGGCCATCAACCAACTGAGGAGTTCCCAAACTAGCAGTGGCTTTCCTCCCTCAACGAAGTCCTGTTCATGGTCACAAGCATACAGATTGATTATCCTCCTTTGGACCTCCTCCAACTAGGAACCAAGTCTTCAAGGTTTTTTCTTCCCTCTCCCCTTTTGGCTACCTTTCCCTTAAATCAAAGTATTTATCTCTTAGGTAGAGGAATAAGTGTCTTGTAGTTTTTTGGTAAATTGAGAATTTTGAGATAGGGCCTTTTCTCATGAATTCTCCTTTCCTATGAATTCCAAGTTTCCTATGAATTCCAATGCTTTCTATACCTTTTAGAGTAAATGAAAATAAAATTTAAACACTATAATTTTTAACTAGGCTTTCCATTTAGCCCCTGATTTACCCATTATGTGCAGTAAAAAAAATGTTTTATGATGACTCGATGAGTAACTCTCCTTTTAAATGCGTTTGAGATGTCAGCAAGTAATAATTGCAAAAAATATCCTCCTTTTAATAATTGCAAAAGAAATTAAAAAACCTCATTTTTCGCGCAAATCCTTTGATATATACTGCAATAGTTAAAAGCATTTCCATTTCCTACAACATCACTATGAAATAATTTTTAAATTGGAAAATGATTAAAGAAATACAACAAATAAATTCTTCCACTTTAGTGGTTACCTTCTTATGAATTCAAAATCACTGGTTATTGATCTCAAATAATCTCTTTTCTGCTTTGCAACTAACAAACGCTTCTCTTGTCCTTTGCAACCATCTCTCTTCTGCTCTCCAACCAACAAAAACTTATCTTCTTCTTTGCACCCAACAAAAACTCCTCTTTTGCTTTGCAACCAACAAAAACTGCCCAAAAAAATAGACATGGTAAAAATGAGGATACTAATATTAATCACATACTGTAAATTGAGTAAAATTGGAAAATAGTAATTTAAAAGGAACACTAAGCACTTGTTTAAATAATCTACATTAGAGAATAATCTCATGGGAAAAACCATGGGTTAAGAATATCATGAGAGCTCCACTATTAGGTTATATGAGAATGTAATTGCCAAGCTAAAAAGCAATGAGGGATGGTCGAAAGATATTAAATATAATATTAGAGTTAAACAAGGTTTTCGCCTCTCCACTACCCTCTTTCGACTTTACATCGACAAGCTTGAAGGTTATTTAGAGGAAGGAGGTTTTGATGGAATGATCTTAGCTGGGATATTCATCATCCTTCTTCTCTATGCTGATGATATTGTTCTTCTCTCAAGGTGCCCATTTGATCTTGATAAGCAACTTAGGCTTCTTAAGGATTTTTGCTCCACCATGGGTATGACTGTTAACACTGAAAAAACAAAAGTTATGATTATGAAATCCAAGAAGGACACTTACGCTAATTTTACATATGAAAATAATAACTTGGAGCAAGTGTATTCTTACAAGTACCTAGGAATTGATATTCATCACAAGCTCAACTTGAACTATAGCATTGAGAAAAGGATAAATGGGGGATGGAAAGCTTATTTTGGTCTTGAAAATTATTGTAAAATGGAAAACCTCATAACATTGGATAATAGGAAGTTCCTCTTTGAAAATTTAGTCACTCCTGTTATCTTATATGGATGTGAGGTCTGGGGTTGCAACATCTCTAGAGAATCTTGGAGAAAGCAATGTATAACCTAAAAATTAAAAGTAATACACCCTATCCTATTCTCCTTATAGAAGTAGGTCTTTCTCCTATCAAGAGCCTAGCTATGACTAGGCTTCTATTGTACAATCACAAACTCAATAACATATGCGATCATAGACTTCCTAAGCTAGATTTAGATTCTAGCCAAAACCACCTAAGGCTCAAGTAGGGGTGGTATAAAGACACGAGGGCCTGGTTAAACCTTTGGGAGATCAATGAGAATGATGCGTTGCAAAACATTAATAACATTAAAAATATTGTTACTTCTAAATTCAAAGAAAAAATGTAATGTGAGAAAGATTTAGCAGCTAAAAGAAAATTAAGTTATTAAAAGAAGGTCATCAACCCCAACCTAGAATATCAAACGTATCTCTCTGTTTTAACTAGCTCAAAGAAGAAAACTAATATAGCGAAGATTAGAACAAATTCTCATGAGATCCATAGTGAAACAAGCTGTTGGGCGGTTCCTAAAAAACCATGGATGGAAAGGATGTGCCATCTCTATGAAAATAGGAACATCGAGGATGAAAACCACTTCCTCTTAGAATGCCCCGCGTACAACCACATTAGATTTCAGTTTCATAATCTTGGTTTGCAATACTCACCTTTCTAGCCTTTTACGATGTCAAAATTATAATGAGCTTGGGAGGCTTCTCTCCAAGCCTTTTGAGCATAGGAATAAAATCTTAAATCAAACTAAATAATTTGTTTCTTTTCTTTAGGTCCGATAGACCAAAGTTTGGTCTGAGTGGACATTAACCATCATCATCATCATATTATTATTATTATTACCTAATTTGATTGTGTAAAAATGTTAAACATGACATGATAGAACAATACAACATTTTTATGATACTAGGCTAGAGAGCACCTCTAGAGGCAATAAAATTTTAAACTTTAGAGTATTTTTTAATGTCTATCTAACTTTATAATATGTTTAAAATAATCACATTTCAAATCATTGTGGGCTAGAAAGTACCTTTAGAGGGAATAAACTTTTAAACTTTAGAGTATTTTTTAATGTTTGTCTAACATTATAATATGTTAACTTTTAAAATTTAAGAGTTTTTTTTTTTGTTCATGTTTATCTAATTTATAATATGTTAACTTTTAAACTTTGTACTATTTTTTATGTTTATCTAACTTTATACTATGTTTAAAATAATCACCTCTCAATTTCTTAGTCAAATCCCATTTTTGAGAATACCATGGGAAAAACGATGGGCTAAGAATACTATGGGAAAACCATGCGTTGGCAAAATTATTAATTTTATTTTATTTTATTTTTTTATGTAATTTGAGGAAGTCAAAATTCTAGACAGCGGAGTACCTAACTTTATAAGATGTTTACGATAATCATGTTTAAAATTCTTAATAAAAACCCAGTCTAGAGAATATCACCGGAAAACCCATGGGTTGAGAATACTGCGGAAAAACGATGGTATTAATTTGATTTTTATAAATAATTATTCACTAGAATTTTATATTTTATTTAATTTTAATTGTATTTTACATTTATATTACTAATTTTATTTTTATAAATAATTATTAACTTCAATTTTATATTTTATTTATTTTTAATTGTATTTTACATTTATTTTTATTGGTATCTAATTTGACGGAGTCAAAATTTTTACATAACATCACATAACATAACATAAAAACATATATTCCATAATGGGCTAGAGAGCCGCTCTAGGGAAAAAATTGAAACTAAATTAAAAAATAATAATTAAAATAAGTTTGAATTAGTTATTTGATGATGTTTACATAACATCACATAACATAACATTACAACGTCTATTCCATAATGGGCTAGAGAGGCCCTTTGAGGGCAAAAATAAAACTAAATTAAAAATTAATAATTAAGATAAGTTTGAATTATTCATTTGATGTGTTTATCAATGCTAGTTTACAAGTCCATGGTATTAGATAGCCCACAATATTTTCCCATAGTATTTGTTATAGTTAGGTCTATTTAAAGGCTTAGAGGATCAATGGTGGAATGCATTGCATAACTCATGCTATTTTCTCATTGTATTTGTTATGCAGCTGTAATTAAAATTGACGGCTTACAAGGCCATGGTATTGCATAACCTGGTTTACAAGGCCATGGTATTGAATAACCCATTGTATTTTCCCTTAGTATTTGTTATGGCTAAGCATATTTAAAGGGCGACTAATTCGCTGTCATGGTAAGTTTTGTTTTTTAGCTTATCAACCACCCTTTTATAGGTGCAATAGTACTTGAAATATAGTTTTACATATAGTTTTACAATGGTGTTTCTTGACATACTTGTACTGTGATATAGAAACAACTGTGATGTAGTTTCTATTAGCTGTTGTAGGTTGTCCCATGAAACAAATTTAGTTTTCTTATTTGGAAGTACTCCAAAATTATTGTTGAAAAGTAGATTTTGGTTAAGAAAATACAAAGTGGGGATTATCTGGTAATGTTGTGTTAAAATTTTTGTTGATATTCTATGAGGTCCCAAGGATTTTCCAGCAGTGGTTACGGGTAGATTTGCTTTTATGTAAATTTGCTACAATAAATGTTTACTTGAGAATGCTTGTGAAAAATTACTGCTGTTATTATTTTACATTTTATTCGAACTGAAAACTGTATTATTAGGCCGACGTGAATGTAAACTAGAGGAGGCTGGAGGATGTTTGAGGAGGCTGGAGGATGTTTGCAGCCAAAAAGATCTCTTCGATGATATTAGTAAAAATGTAAACAACAACTGAAACATACCTCAACTCGGATGTCAAGAACGCCGTGATCACACTTCCAACCTATTTTAGCGATTCTCAGAAGAAGGCTACAAGAGACACGACTACCATTGCTGGTATTAATGCCCTGAAAATTATTAATCAACCCACTAATGCAGCTAAAATAGGCTGGCACTGTGATCACGTCATTCTTGACATCAGAGTTAGGTATGCTTCGGTTGTCCTCTTTGTTTTTACTAATACCATCTAAGAGGTCCCTTCTGCGGCAAACATTGGGCAACCAAGAAACGCTCACCAATCTGAAATGTGTGTATAATAAGAAAACGTTACATTATTTTTTCTGTAACATCTAAAACTTAAAAATAAGGAAACATAAAAAAAAACCTAGTAAAGATGGAAATAGCTCTATGGGTGGTTTATCTAATAATGTAATTGATTTTTATCTCATATATTTTGTAATTAAAAATGCTTAAGAAAAATATTTGTATTTTTTATAAAATGCTTATTTTTCTCTCATAATAAGACGATGGTATTGTTTTCCACAACCTTTGTGTTATTCTCTAATTCTCTGAATCTTTTTAGATCTGCATGTAGATCAATTGGCATCACAACATAAAATCTTGGAAGCTATTCCCTTGTTCAAAGATTTTTTTTGGGATTTGTGGCTTCATAATTTAAGACCCTTCTAAGTGCGCCCTCCTTGCTTCAGATTCCCATCACAAATTTCCGCTTGAGGTCATACCTTTCAATTCCTTTAGTGGATGAAAATCATGTCACCCCGTCGAGAACCCTCAACCGAGGACTCACCAGTCCATGATTTAGTCATGGCTATTCAAGAGTTAATTATGCTGCGACAACAGAGACACCCTCCTTGACAAATGCAATTGCATACACGCTTTCAATTGCGCAAATTTTTGGGCCAAATGAAAGCAAAGGTCATCAATTCTTAGCTCCGCAATCTCCCTACCTATCTAAAAACATGTCCCATGATGGAAGAGGACATGAAGGTTCAAGTCGTCAGTATACAGTTGGAGGGCCTGGCACAAACATGGTGGGATACTCAACTCGAGAATATGTCCTTCGTTGTTGAGCTCAGAGACCAAGTTGAGACGAGAGCCACACATATCACATCTTGGGATGACTTTTGCCAAGCCTTAAAAGCATGTTTTTACTCCCCGGGATATCTCTAGAATCTCCTTGCCAAATGGTTGCAAATTTGACAACTACCAAATCAATTAGTGTAGTCATACATTGACGTCTTCTGCAAATTGTGCATTCAAGTCCATATCTTTGATCCATAGGAGGTATTAATTATTAAATTTAATTTTGGTCTACTCCTGTTTTTCATCGAGAAGTTGAGTTGCTTGATAGTAATTCCTTAAATAAGGCCTTTGTTTGGGCCTTGGCTGTAGAATGTAAAGTGGCTCCTCAAACTCGATCTCCTGAAACCAAAAAGGGTCCATCTCATGCTAGTCCATCTAATGTGGCCCTTGACTCATCTCATTGGTGTACATTTCATAAGGCCAACTCACATGCTTCAGCAAACTGTCATGTACTTCAAAATATGCACCCTAACAAGACTCGTTTTACAGAGGTAGAGCAACAAAATTCCACTACCTCACTTGTAATTGTTTCTCTTGAAAATCCTACCAAAGTCAACCCCTTCTCTCATCCTCATGACTACTAATGAATCTGGGACTTCTGTTGCGCTACTATTTAGCCATAATTGTCAAATCAAACATGACTTGGTGACTCTTATCTTCGACAATCGGAGTCAAAAGAATCTTGTGGCACAAGGCTTGGTTCACCGCCTTCGCCTTCCCACCACTCCACAACCCAACCCATATCAGCTAGGTTGGGCTAAAGAAGTCCCTCATCTTATTGTCTCCCAACATTGTGTCGACACCTTTCTTATTGGTCATTTTCGAGATATTGTGCTATGTGATGTTTCCCCTCTCGATTGTGCCAATTTGTTACTAGGAATTGCATACCAACAAGCCCGAAATGTTGTTTATCATGCTAAACATCACAAATACCACTTGCAACATGAGGACCACACCTATGTGTTCACATCCTTTGCGCTCACACCAATCCAACCTCTTACTAGCAAAGTTGCCATTAAGAAGGTCAATATAAACCAATACATTCCTTTTTGTTTGGTTCGCTCTGTCAAGATAGAAAAAAACACCAACCCAATATCTCGTAACATGACTCCACTACAGCGAAAAATTGCAAATATCTTCACCCATGGTGTTTCATCCACAATTCTCTATTGAAAACAAAATCAATCTTATTCCAAGTGCTTCCTTATCCACTGCACCATTTTTTTGCCTTACTCGAAAGCCATCTATTGGACATGATTCATCAAAGGAACATGTTTTTCTCAAAGGTGAGACTAGACACAAATATGCAGGTTGTAAAGATATATGCAACATCTAATGGTGGTAATTGTGGGATTCAAAGAAATCCATCAATGGTAGAAATGGATGAAATCTCAAGCTCAAATTATAGTCGCAAGAGTGCCACACAAGTTGGGGAAAAGCCATTGTCAACAACTTTTGGGCAGAGTGTGGATACTATATTCAACAACAAGAAAACAAGTGGGGAATGGCAGTCAATGAAGGGACCTGTTCTCAAAAATTTGAAGGGCCCTGTTATGGAAGACTTCATGTTAGACATGCAACCTTTTTCTTATTCTTAAATCCATGCTACTTTCTATGCCGGAATAATATCAACAGCTTACCGCTCACCGCTTCTGATGGGAAAGCATGCAATGAATTCTCATTTTTCATAGGGGCAACTTTCACTGCATAGAATGGCACTATTTAGGGGTGTCAATGTGGCTCCTGACTTATCTTATCTTGTTCGTCGGAAGGGACACACACCAGTGCATAACCACTGGCTGAAAATAAAACCATTGGAGCACAATTTCCCTCCATTGGTGGAGGAAGTCGAGACACTTCCCACTCTAAATATGGAGGGATTGGACAACCAAGAAATTCAGAGCAATCAAAAACATCTGGACAACAAGGAAAAATCACACTAATTTCTTGGCAACATTTAAAACTTTAAAAGAAAGAAACATCAAAAAACTAGTAAACATGGAAACATCTCTATAGTTGTTTTATCTAATAATGTAATTGATTTTTATCTCATATATTTTGTAATTAAAAATGCATAAAGAGAATGTTTGCATTATTTATAAAATTCTGATCTCTTCTTCTTAATAAGATGATGGTAAGGTTTTGGAGAACATTTGTGTTATTCTCTCCTTTTTGAATTTTTTTAGATATGCATGTAGATCAAACATCCTCCTCCTTTATGGTGAGAATGAGTAATATCGTGGTTGATTATTATCAAACTCATTGAAGATTTGAATTTCCCGTATGTACTTCCATTTCATGAAATCACGTATTAACTCTGCAAGACATTTCTGATTTACTGGAATATCCTAAACGGATACAGAAATCCTATGAGTTTATACAAAATATATATACGCTGATTGGGAAAGGAACTGGCTACGTCGAGAAAAAATAATTCCGTGTAGTCGCATGATGAGCGACAGAAGTTTTCCTCCTTAATTAAGTGACCGAAGAAACAAAGCATGTTCGTTAATTAAGTGATCGAAGAAACAAAGCATGTGCAATGTTGTAAGACAATTTCTCCATTGTTCACCAATTCCCTGATGTAGTGAAACTTTGTGTCAATGTGTTTCGTTTTCTTATGAAACACATAATTCTTGGATAATGCAATAGCTGAGCTATTGTCACAAAAAATCATCGTTCCTTTTTCCTGCTCTTGGCCTAAGCTCCTTAACATTCTTCTCATCCAAACTGCTTGACATGCTGCTGCTGTAGCTACCACATACTCTGCTTCTGCTGTAGACAATACTACAATAGGCTGTTTTTTAGAAGCCCATGAAATGGCTCCTGAACGCATGTGAAAAACATAACGGGATGTGCTTTTCCGATTATCTACACTTCCAGCCCAATCACTATCAGTGTATCCAACTAAATCTAAACATTCTGAAGTAGTATATAAAATGCCAAATTGTTTAGTACCTTTAACATACCTCAGAATCCTTTTTGCTACCTACCAATGTCCTTCTTTTGGCCTCTCCATGAATCTGGAAATTCAACTAACAACAAACACTATATCTAGCCTAGTTGCAGTTAAATACATGAGGTTGCCAACTATGCTCTTGTACAAGCTAGGATCAAAATCCTTGCTGCTGTCCTCTTTGCTGAGTTTTAATCCCATCACTGTGGGAGTGGTTGCTGCCTTGCTGTCCTGCATATTAAATCTTTCACATACTTCATTTACATACTTTGCTTGTGATATAAAAATCCCATTTTCATTTTGATCTACCTCTATTCCTAAGAAGTATCTCAACAAACCCATCTCAGTGATTTCAAATTCCTCTTTCATCACTGTTTTGAAGTTTTCAATAAGATAAACATCATTGCCTGTGGAAACATCATCAACATACAACACAACAATTAAAATTTTACCATCTTTTTCTTTGATGTAGACGGTGGGTTCTCCCTCACATTTTTCAAATCCATTTTCCTGTAGATAGAAATCTATCCTGTTGTACCATGATCTTGGCGCTTGCTTTAGCCCATAAAGAGCTTTCTTCAATTTGCACACTTTTTGCTCTTGGCCTTTCTTTTCATAGCCTAGAGGTTGTTCAATGTAAACCTCTTCCATTAACACTACATTTAGGAACGCTGACTTCATGTCCATTTGGTAAACTTTCCACTTGTTTTGTGCTGCTATGGATAGCACTGCTCTCACAGTTTCCATTCTTGCAACCGGTGCGAACGTTTCATCATAATCTCTCCCATACTGCTGCCTGTATCCCTTGACAACAAGTCTTGTCTTGTGCCTTTCTATCTTACCTTCAGCATTACTCTTGGTCTTGTAGACTCATTTAACTCCAATGACTTCTTTATCTTTTGGTAGTTCAACCAAATCCCATGTCTTGTTTCTTTCTATGGCATTGATCTCCTCATCCATAAATTCTATCAATTTCCTATCCTTAGTTGCATCTTCGAAATGAACAGGGTCATCAACATGACAATATAATGCAAAAAAAGAATTCATATCTTCATTTGCTACCTCTTGTTCATAAATATCACTTAAATTTATGAACTTCTTGCCTCTTTCATTTGGTGTACAAGTGCTTGAAGAAGCACATGAATTTCCTCCTTGTGGTGTGCTTGGAGAAACACTTTCATTTCTCCTCAAGGGTGTTCCTTGCTGTCTTTGTGTTGGCACTGCTGTTTGGGGATGTATTTCAGCCATCTCCTCATCATCTTCATCATGAGACAAATAGTTTTTAACATTCATTGTTTTCTCTATGCTTCCATCCCAAGCTTCCTCCTCAATGAACTGAAAATCTTTGCTCACAAATTTTTTTTTGGTAGTTGGAATATACAACCCGTAAGCTTTGGATTCTTCACTGCATCCAATTAAAAGACATTTCTCTCCTTTGCTGTCCAACTTCTTCCTTAACTAATCTTGAATGTGTTCATAAGCCACACATCCAAAAACTTTCATGTGGGTGACTCCTTGCTTTCTCCCACTCCATGCTTCTTCTGGCGCTCTGTTCATCACTGCTTTTGTAAGACACCTGTTCAAAATATATGCTTCACAGTTTACAGTTTTAGCCCAATAATCATTTGGCAAATGTTTTACCTTCAACATGCTCCTCGCCATATCCATGATTGTCCTGTTCTTCCTTTCAGCAACTCCATTTTGCTGCAGGGTGTACCTAGTTGTAAATTGCTTATGAATTCCATTTTCTTTACAAAACCATAGGAATTCCTTGGAGATATACTCACCTCCTCTATCAGTTCTCAGAACTTTGATATGCAGCCCGCTTTGGTTTTCCACAAGTGCTTTGAAATTGCAAAATTTTTCAAACACTTCACTTTTGTTCTTTAGAAAATAAACCCAAGTTTTTCTAGTAAAATCATCAATGAATGTTAGAAAATATTGGCTATCTATTAGTGATGGAGTTTGCATTGGTCCACATAAATCTGAATGGACAATTTCTAAGGGTGTTTTTGCCCTGATGTTCTTCCCTGATGGAAAACTTTCTCTGTGTTGTTTCCCCAAGATACAACTTTAACAAAGGCTGTCTGGTTTCTCTATCAATGGTAATCCTCTTACCATTCCTTTTCTACTCAACAAATTAAGACCTCCAAAGTTGAGATGTCCAAATCTCAAGTGCCACAACCAATTTTCATCCTTTGGTACGCTTTGAAAAGCCTCTTGGGTAACTGTTGCAATTACTTCTTTGTTTTTCAAATCTGCCTTTATTCTGAGAGGGAACATCATGTTCCTCGTCATCTTCACTTCACCAATACATCTTTTGCTGGGTGCTCTATCCATGATGGTGCATACATCATTCACAAAGAAAACATTGTAACCATTTTGAACAAGCTGTCCAATACTCAAGAGGTTACATTTCATTCCAGGGACATAATAGACATATGCTATGGTTTTCTTTCAACCTTTCTTTGTAAATATTTTTACTTCTCCTTTTTCCATAACATAAATTTTACTATCAATCCCAAGTGTGACTTGTGATTTCACATTTTGATCTAAAGCAGAAAACAGGGCTATCTTTCTTGTCATATGGTTGCTGCAACCGGAGTCTAGAAACCATATATCATCACTATTTGTTTCATCCATGTTACAAGATAAAAGCACATTATCTTGGCTGATATTTTCTCTAGTGATATTTGCACTAGATCTATTACTCATATCATGCTGCTTCTTCCTACATTCATTGGCATAATGCCCATATTTTTTTACAATAATAAAATTGGACATTGGATTTTCACCTTTGTCCTTAGCATGATGCTGTCACTTTGTTGATTGGCTGCCTTGACATTTGGTTCTGATTGGATTGCTGCCTCTTCCTTGAGCATTTGCTGGACTGTTCCTTCCACCTCTGTTTTGGCTTCTGCCTCTTCCTCTCTTGTTTCCTCTGCCTTAACCTCTTCCTCTTCCAAAAGACATATGGGTCTTGAAGGCTTGTTCTAGAGATGAGTTTTCATTTCTACTCAATCTCTGCTCATATGTTATCAGTGATGCATGAAGTTCATCAACTGAAAAGTTTGAGAGATCATTTGTCTCTTCTATGGTGGTGACAATCACATCAAATTTTGAGGGTAGGATCCTCAATAGCTTCTCCACAATCCTCCTTTCTTCAAGAACTTTTCCATGAGTCCTTATCTGTGTTACCAGTCCAATTACATGTGTGAAGAATGACTCAATATTGTCTAACTCCTTCATGCAAAGATTTTCAAAATCTCTCCCTAGCAACTGTAGTTTTGTTGTCTTCACTTTCTCCATGCCTTGATAGGCTGTCTTGAGAGTTTTCCATGCTTCTTTGGATGTCTTGGCTGCTGCTATCCTTGGAAACACACTCTCATGCACTACTTGATATAAAAATACAAGGGCTTGTGAATCCTTCTTCCTATTTCTCTTCAACAGATCTTTTTCTACCTGAGTTAATCTGTTAAACTCATTTTCATCTGCTGGTTCTTCAAACCCATCCTGAACTAATTCCCATAAATCTTGAGAAGAAAACAACGCTCTCATGGTTATTGCCCAATAGTCATAGTTATTCCCATTAAATTGTGGGAGTTGAGTATTAAACATACCCATGCTAGTGCTGGTGCTGGCCATTCATTGCACTCTCAAATATTTGACTGTTTATTTAAAAAAAAACTAACTGTCTTCAACAGCTACACAAAAAACTTTGAGAAATACCTGGATCCTTTCTTGACTGAGTCTTCACTCTGCTGGAGAAGCTGCTGCAGCGAACAACTCCTTCCTTCAGCTTCTTTGACACCTTCAAAGAGCCTAGACCTGCTCTAATACCATGTTGGAATTTTTGGTAATTTCAAACAATTACTGAACAGAGAAAATGCTATGTTTTCTTTGCAGGATCTTTAACACAGAGAAGCAAAAAAGAATTCTTAGCAGACAGAGTTTTCCACACACAAATCAAACTTGTATTCATTAATAAAATGCCTAATACATATTTCTTCCTCTCTCTCAGAGGGATTCACCAAGAACTTCCACAAAAAACAAAGTTACTCTGTTTCAACGCCAAATTTTATTTTTACACTACTGTGTGTAAAAATAAAATTTACATTTACCACTGTAAAAATCACTTACATTCACTGCTCGAATAAAAAAACAGAATACACTGCTGTATAAAATTTCCTCCATTTACGCACTACACATGTTTCCCCTAATGTTTTCCCTTTTTTTTATGTTTCCCCTAATGTTTCCCCTTTTTTTTTTACTTCTTCGCACTGCTGTGCGGTTCCATTACACAATAAAATGAAAAAAAAACATAAAAACATACTCCTTTTGACCATAATCCAGTAAACAATAAAAAAGTAATAAAATTAAAACATTATATATACGTTTAACTTTTGCCCATACTTTCGTGGTAAAAAAACAATAAAATTAAAATTTTTACCAACTCTTACCAACCCATAGTACATTCCATTAATTACTTTCCCGACTTAATTACTTTCCTGACTAGCGAGTGGTCAAACAAAACTTCACGCAAGTATTAAAGTGCTCCTGTTGTAGACTTGTACGCAACCATCAATTTAATCGACTGTTATCAATTCCTTAGAGGCCCCATTTGCTCGAGCTTTAAGTTCAGGGGATGGGTGGTTTTGGAGTCGTACACTGGACCTGTGGCAGCAAGTCGGCAACCATCAATTTAATCGACTGTTATCAATTCCCTAGAGGCCCCATTTGCTCGAGCTTTACGTTCAGGGAATGGGTGGTTTTGGAGTCGTACACTGAACCTGTGGCAGCAAGTCGGGTTGGTCGGAGCCTCCCCACAAAATACCACATTTGTCAAAAAGTGGTGCGATAAGAAACAGGTGGTTTTGCTAGAATAAATAAGGACAGTTGGAAATTACAGTTTCAACAATTCGTACTACAATAAAAATATATATATATATATATGAAACAAGAAATAAAATGAAATATTTTATGCCATAAATAACACCAGTTAATCCAGTAACCACGAGATGGCCAAACATCAATTATGTATATATCTGATAGATCACTTCTATCAAAGGAAAAAGAACAACCAGAATCTAAAATTCGGCTCCTAAAGAACCAAGTTATGATTTTTTCATAAAATCAAGACGAATGCTGGGCTCAGTGCGAATACGAGAATAGTAGAAAAAAAATTACCATTAATCAATGAATCTGGTACGCCCTTCGGGGTAACGTGTTTCCAGAATTGTTGACATAATACCCAGAGGTAACAAGCTCAGGGACAGAGAGTGGGGTAACCTATTTTCAGAGTTGTCGGCTTAATACCCAGGCATAACAAGCTTAGCAAAAGAGAGTGATTTACTGTAAAGCTGAAAATAAAATCGTAAGCCACAATAAAGAAGCTTTTTACTATAACTGAAGCCTTATGGAAACTTATGGTACCGAAAAGAAATTAGGCAAAAAATCGTACAAAAATAGAAAATAAAGCATTCAAAATGAATAGTTGTTGCATCTAAAGCACATAATTGAGTAAAGAAAGGGGGCCATTAGTGGAGAGGAATTCCTTCATGGCAGTGTGGATGAGGAACAAAGACGAGACCCGAGTCATCCTCTTACATGTGGACAAATCACAGGTAAATCAACGAGGGAAGAGTTACGTGGGAATGCGCAAATAGATGAATCACTCAGGAAAACGGAGAGGGTTGAAGCCGAAAGGAAACCATATTAAAAAATGTAGAGATGCATAACCAAGTGTTTTCTCCTCTTCAGGTAAAGCATACACAACATTCATACCATTAGGTATGGCATATAATGGTTAACCACTTTTAGGAAAGATGGTTCAACAAAGGATTCCAGGAAAAAGGAATACAGGGGCATGCAAGAACTCTAAACTGAATAAAATTCGTGAAGCACCTAGATTAGCAGATGGCTCTAGCGGATTATCCTTGCACTATGAAGGGGCTGCTTTTTAACTTGTGTCTGGTAAAACCATTGGCACGCTAATGTTGAGAAACAAAATAACCTCTATGGAATTCGTAATTTCCACCTTAGGGATCCTAATTGCTGGTTTCGAACGTTTACCAACACATGCGCATTTTGGTGTAACAGAAAACCTCCACATGGTATCAGACCTTGGACCTAGGTTCGATTCCCCCGAGTTGCCTTTGAGGGGGGTGTTGGAAATCACCTCTATGGAATATGTAATTTACACCATAGGTGTGACGCCCCCAAGGCTATGGTAGTCTTTGAATCATACTTGGCGAGGTGTGGCACCACTGAACACTTTCTTTTCACCAATACTTATGTTTATGGACTACGCCTAACCATTACTCTACTTAGTTTGTTTTTTGCAACCAAGTATTATTAATATTCTTTTATACTAATGAACACCCATACACATTCATTATCATCAGCAATTATACATGAAGAACACAATTGCACACTATAAAGGGAGGAGCAACTCCATGAACAATGAGTCTACCCGAATTCAATATATTATACAACTTTACAATGTTTACAAGTATACTTGGGAAACAGGCAACACCTTCGTGTGCCAACCAAGTTCCTTGCCCAAGTTGGGTAGGCGCGCCCTCACACGGACCGCCAACCGCACTCTTCGCTGAACTTCATTCACCTTTGCACGATTGGAGGGTGACCTCACTCGTTCACCCTTGCACGATGGGCAGGCGACCTCACCCGAGTCATCCGTTCACCCCTGCACGATGGGCAGGCGACCTCACCCGATTCACCCGTTCACCCTTGCATGACGGGCGGACAACCTCACATGATGGGCGGGCAACCTCACCCGAGTCACCCATTTACCTATGCACGACAAGTGAGCGACCTCACCCAAGTCACTCATGTCTTCACTGAATGGCGGGTGCCTTCCCTTACCCGTGCCTTCATCCTTCACCCAAGTCTGCGTGCTATTGTCATGTAGCGCTGCCCAAGACCGGGCGCATTAGTGCTGCGCCTTGCTATGGCCTCTACACTTCCTTCGCACTTTTCCTTGTGATGTAGAGTGAATGATTCGATGCTTGAATGAATGCTAAATGCTCCAACGCATCCAGCAATATATATCCCCCATGGGCAGTCGTGCCATCCTTGGCTGACCTGCGTTTTATGTTTGGTCAACGCCTTTCTTCGCCTATTCGTTTGATCAACCTCTCCCAACCTTCGACCGAATTGCAATCCTTCATTGTCGGCTTGTTGAACGAACACCCAGCTCGTCCATTATAAGTATATAATTGCTCTAACACTTTGCACGCGCATTCCAAGTGTCTTGCTTGGTTATGTTTTCAACTCGTTCGCTTTAAACATGTCTCACTTCGCACTGGCGATTATGACTCGGACCGCAGGTCCTTACATCCTCCTCCATCTGAAGTCATTGTCTTCCTCGACAATCGTGCCACCTTAGTAGCCATCCACGAAGATCATCATTTCCAACTATCTCATCCTTGGTCCATGATAATATTTCCTCCACATACTGCAAACATCCCTGCAATGTATGCAAAAAAACTGTTTACATCATGTGTCATCCCATCTTGTGAACTGTCATCGGATACTCACTTGATGTCAACATATTTCTAGTACACAGCTAGCCCTCATGACTTGAACTAATCGGGTGATCAGTCCAACTATGACGCTCAAATCATAAGAATGTCCCTCCTTATGCCTACACCAGTCTTTCTCAGATTCTGCCACATTATGGACTCACCAAGAATCTCTCCCATGCTCAGGTCCATGGAAACTCCATCCCATCAGCCACATGTCATGATCCTAATGCCGAACCATTCCTGCACCATCTGTCATACCTGTTCAACCTATTTTAAGGACTCACTGCTATGAGCAACTAAAAATGAGCCCCATCTTCTATGTCATCTACGAAGATGTAGAGGGAGTAGAGCCTGAAAGCTCACGCTCACTAATAAGCTCAATTCATCTGTCAGGATTCTCTATCTCCATCCACTCTAGATATGCTACCCAATCCTCCTCTCGGACATTCGGTCTCACATAAACCTCCTCGTCATCTTCATCCTCAACCTCCTCTAGCCATCTTGACAAATCCAAGATACTATTGGATAGTGTCCTAATAACCAATGACTACTCGGCAAGCTTTGCCTCAACAGTGGACAACCGCTTACTCATGTCTTCCATGTGCTTCTCATCCTCCATCTGTATCAGTTCCAATTTACAATTAGGTCTTGTCACACCAATGATTGGAACACCAATGGGTACATCTTCCCTTCCATCGTAAATGTACAGTTTGTTCAAATGTGGATAAATCATAGCATCATATTGTTTCAAGAATTCCATCCCCAATATAGCTTCATAGTCATCAATTCGCACTATAGTGAAGTCGACTTTCCCGGTCCACTCACCTAGTGTTGTGTCCACTCTTTCAGCTACACCAAGAACACAATCAAGAGGAGAATTCATTGTCTTCATTTGTGCCTTCACCAGTACAAATTTCAGCGCAATCCTTCTCGCAATATCTTCACTCATGAAGTTGTGAGTAGCCCCACTATCCACCATAGTGAGTATCACCACTCCCAATCTTCATCCGAACATACTCCAAGCTATTCCTCTCAGGATCTCTCTGAGAGACCACCTCTGTTGCAGTAGCAACTGCAAGAATCTGCATCATCCCCACAGAAGCTTCTTCATTCTTCATATTACACTGTGCAATAGTGGCCACTTACGGTCTTGAAGGACAATCCTTCACGGTATGTGGTTCAGCACATATCTAACACTTCAAGACTTTCTTCATCTTCGACTTATCATCCGATTTCGAGGCATCATCCTTCTTCTTCTTTTTCGGCTTATCAGACTTCTTCTTCCTCTCATCAGAAGTCTCATCATAATGCTCCACCAATCGATCCATAGCAGCAAAATCTTCCTCAAGTGTCTTTATCTTCTGCCTCTTCACTTCATTGCGAGCCCAAGGCTTCAATCCAATAATTAATTTGAACACCTTGTCCCTCTCCCCCATGTCAGGAAGTTCCAAAACCGCACTTGCAAACTCCGGCTGATATGCCTGTAGGTTCCCTATCTGCTTAATGAAATTAATCTTCATCGTTGCTTCCCATGTTTCATCCTGAGGGTTTGCAAAGCCTTCTTCATTTCATCCCACAAAGTTATGTCATCAACACTGCCATTGGAAATCTGATCCATCCTCCTTCACTACCACATCTTAGCATCCTTCGTTAAGAATTGAGAAGTTACCTTCACCTTTGTCTCATCATTAGATAGACCCAAGCATTTCAAGTATTGCTCCATGTCCCAAAGAAAGTTGCCAAGAGTCTTTGCACTCCTTGTACCATCATAAGATTCTGGTTCCTTGACTTTCACATGAGGCACTCCTCCACCTGAGTTATGCCTCATGGCCTTCTTCAACACCACGATCTCATCTCTGGCTTCATCAAGAGATTTCTACAAGTTCAAGATCATTGCCAAACCTGAATCTCTTGCTTCTTCAATCTCCTTGACTTTTACTTCAAGTTGTGTACACATAAGATAAGTGTACTCATGTTGATTCCGAAGTTCATCAAATTCTTCCTTCATATTCGAATTTGCCTCTTGATCCTTCATGACCAAGTTCATCTTCGTAGTCAAGAAAGATTCCAAGTCCTCCATTCTTTCCAACACTTTTTCAAGGAAAGCATCCGTCACAATACGGCTAGATTCCCCAACCTGAGATTCACCTACCATTGCTAACAGCTTCCTCCTCTGTGATCTAGTACAGACCATCCACCATCTTCACCAAGTTTCTTGCAACACGAACCAGTTCTTGTTCCACTTGTATGTGAGACCAAATTCTTTCACCTGCAAGTACTTGTTTCCATTGTCATCAACTTCCAAGTGTGTATTCACTTGTCACTTCGTCACATACCAGCTTCAACAGTGAGCTTCAATACCACCTGTCAATGTGTGTATCAGCTTCAATGCTTCAACACCTAAATCTGTTCACCAACTCCTCGGCAGTAGCTCTGATACCAACTACACTTCAGTGTAGTTGTGTAGCAGCTTCAACCTTCAATGCCTGAATCCGCTGCTCTAATACCACCTGTGAATGCCCCCAGGCCTATGGTATTCTTTCAACCATACTTGGTGAGGTGCAGCACCATTGAACACTTTCTTTTCACCAATACTTATGTTCATGGACTACGCCTAACCATTAGTTTACTTAGTTTGTCTTTTGCAACCAAGTATTATTAATGTTCCTTTATACTAATGAACACCCATACACATTCATTATCATTAGCAATTGTACATGAAGAACATAATTGCACAGTATAAAGGGAGGGGAAACTCCCTAAACAATGAGTTTGCCTGAATTCAATATATTATACAACTTTACAATGTTTACAAGTATACTTGGGAAACACCAAGTTTCATACTTAGCCAATTTTACAAACAGGCAACACCATCATGTGCCAACCAAGTTCCTTGCCCAAGTTGAGCGGGCACCCCCTCACATAGACCGCCAACCACACTCCTCAACTGAACTTCATTCACCTTTGGACGATGGGAGGGCGACCTCACCCGAGTCACCCGTTCACCCTTGCACGATGGGCAAGCGACCTCACCCGAGTCACCCGTTCACCCTTGCACGATGGGTAGGTGACCTCACCCGAGTCACCCATTTACCTCTGCACGACAGGCGGGTGACCTCACCCGAGTCACCCATGTCTTCATCAAAAGACGGGCACCTTCCCTTACCCACTCCTTCGTCCTTCACCCAAGTCTCCGTGCTATTGTTGTGTAGCACTACCCAAGGGCAGGCGTGTTAGTGTTATGCCCTACTGTGGCCTCCTACACTTTCTTCACACTTTTCCTTGCAATGTAGAGCAAATGATTCAATGCTTGAATGAATGCCAAATGCTACAACGCATCCAGCAATATATATCCCCCATGGATGGTTGTGCCACCCTTGGCCAACCTACATTTTATGTTTGGCCGACGCTTTTCTTTGTCTATTCGTTTGGTCAGCCTCTCCCAACCTTCACTTGAATTGCAATCCTTCACTGTCGGCTTGTTGAACGAGTGCTCAGCGCATTCAGTATAAGTATATAACTTCTCTAACATTTCGCATGCGCATTCGAAGTGTCTCGCTTGGTTATGTTTCCAACTCGTTCACTTTAACCATGTCGCACTTCGCACCAGTGGTTATGACTCAGACCGCAGGTCCTTACAATGGGGATCCTAGTTACTGGTTTGGAACATTTACCAACACCTATGGGTTTTGGTGTAACGGAAAACCTCCAGAAGTTCCGCATACCTACAAACTAAATAATACAAATATTTCACCCACATTTATCTATGGCAGAAGAAATAAAAGCTAACAAAACATAAAGAACAAATTAAAGTCGTCGAATATAATACAAATATTTCACCCAAATTAATCTGTGGCAAAAGAAATAAAAGCTAACAAAACACAAAGAACAAATTAAAGTCATCGAATGTATAAACAAATGAAAATTTTATAGGGAGTCTCACCTGCCCAAGACATTTGACAACTATTGCATAAAACCGACTGGGAGATGTTCTGGCTGGCCTAAGTGAGAATATGCAACCAAGCCCTAAATGTTAGAACTGTAATGAAAGGAATTGTGCCTTACTCTAACTAAATTACATTGAAAAAAACATATCATGACATTGTGTTTACTAGATGTTTAGAAAAGAATCTGATGAAGATATCACGTTGTGGCTTGACGACGTAGTCAAATATGGGGTTCACGTTTCAATGCTTCTCTTTCCCATGCTTTTTGCATGTTGATGGTGGAATACCAAACAGAATGGGAGGTAAAGGTCACTAAGTACTGGGTTAGGGTTTGGAAAAAACAATCTACACCATTTGATCACCTCGTTTCCTAGCCATCGTTCATAGGGCAGGGTTGCAATTCCCAGTTGAAGATCACATGACTCCTGGGTATTGGCCAGCACTGAATCCTTACATAGAAACTGAGAAAATACCACATCTTCCTCCATATGTATCACCTCAATACTAGTTGCACCAATATGTCATTACAATATGATAAATGAAACTATTGCCCATTAGACTAAGGGGCGCATTATGTCAATAAAAATTAAAACGAGCATGGGGAGGGTGTCGAAACATGGTACAATTGCCTCGTAAGGTTAGCAATATAAAAAAATTGAGAATGATACACACACACATATATATATTATATATATATTATATATATATATATATATATATAGTCACATGAAAAGTGAGAGGAAGGGTAGTGAAATATTAAATGAACATCTTGGTTTAGAAATTAACAGCGGGATAAAAGGCACATTTTATAAGATGATTATGTAATAAAAAAATAATAATAATAATGTAGAGGGAGTGTTAAAAAAAAAAATTAAAAATGAGGAAAGTGAATTTTTTTATAAATTAATATAAAAAGAAAAGAAGGATACACAACTATTTTAACATTGTATCCGAAGCAAAGTTTTACTCACCAAAGTAGACTACAATATTGGACATAAGGTTTTTGGTGATAGTGTTGGTATTTGAGCCCACTAACATTTAAATAAGAAAGAAATACACAAGAAATAGAAACACATTAACACAATAAGAAACTTCAAAGCATTTACATGGTAAACCCCTGACAGTGTGTCAAGGAAACCTCCACACGGCAAGAGACTGGAATTCTTATTGCTCCATGTCAAAAGATGACCATCCAATGTTACATCAAGCCTCTTGTGAAAATCATCATTTTAATACAAATACTATGTTGCATAACTCCCTACCATTACAAAACTCCCTCAACAGTAAAACCATATTTACTAAGATCATTACATTATTAACATTAATTGTTGTCATTCATTAATAATCTCCACCTAACAATTTTCCTAATCCATTGCCCATGCCCATTCATCATCTCTTCGGCAAGCAAGGAGAATCCAAACACCATCGTAGCTTCTCTACCAATATTGGCTTCATGAACATGTCAGAAAGATTCTCGTGTGTATGGACCTTCTTGGGAGCTATGTTTCCAACATCAATTACATGTCTCACAAAATGGTACCTTACATCAATGTGCTTAGTCTTGCTGTGATAAGCTGTATTTGTAGCCAAATGTATACTACTTTGTTTGTCATATAATATATTTACTTTCTCCTACATCCTTCCAAGCACATCAAGTAGACCTTTCAACCAGATTGCCTCTTTACATGTGTCTAAAGCAGCTATATACCCTGCTTCAGTAGTGGACAAAGCAATTTTTTCTTGAAGCTTTGACATCTAGCTGATTTCTCCACTTACAAGAATAAAGGCATATCCCACAGTAGATATCTTCTTGTCCAAATCACCTGCATAATCAACATCCACATAATCATAAAATAAATATCCATAAACATTAAAAATGATACAATGGTCACTTGTGCCTATTGAATAACGAAGCACCCATTTCACTGCTCCATAATGTTCTTCTCTTGGATTTTCCATGAAACTACTAACAACTGCAACTTCATGTGAAATTTCAAGTCCTGTAGATACCATCACATACATTAAATCTCCTACCACATTTGCATATGGTACATGCGACAGATACTTCTTTTCTTCATCAATTCTAGAACTCAAACTCAAAGAAAGATTAAAATGGGAAGCTAAAGGAACAATAACATGTTTCACATTGTCCATACTGAAATTTGCAAGTATTTTCTCCTCATAATTTTGCTGTGATAGCCAACCTTACAGGTAGCCTGTCTCTGTGTATATCCATGCCCAAGATATGTTTTACATCTCCAACATCCTTCATAACAAATATCCTATAAAGCTAAACCTTTATCCTGTTTATTTCTTCCATGCTTTTTCTTGCAATAAGCATATCGTCAACATACAATACCAAGATAATGAATATTCCATTAATACTCTTAAAGTATGCACAATTATCATACTCACTTCAAGTGAAGTTCTAGCTCACCATGAAGGAGTCAAACTTCTTATACCACTACCTGGGAGACTACCTCAGGCCATAGAATGATTTCCTAAGCTTGGAAAGTGACATTTTGTTGCGGGCTTGTACAAGAACTTCAGGTTGTTCCATATATATATCTTCATCCAAATATCCATGAAGAAAGGTTGGTTTAACATCTAATGTTCTAACTCAAGATGAAATAATGTAGTTAGTCGTAACACATTACGAGTAGAAGCAAGTTTTACAAGTTGAGAACACCCTCGCCTTATCCCTTTCAATACCTGCATCAACATTTCACTTCAATTTGGAGACCCATTTTCATTCGAAAAAATTTATCCCTTTAGGAAGTTCTATAAGATCCCAAGCTTTTTTCTTGGTTAAGGAATCCATTTCCTCATCCATAGCCTTCTCCCATTTTTCACTAACCACACAACCATCACTTCCTGATAACAACAAGGCTCCCCATCTTGAGTAATCAATGCAATAGATGAAGGAGAATCTTCATACCTTTTGAGTGTTCTTCTATCCATTGTAGACCTCCATATATTGACTTGTTGCTAAATTGGTTCCCGAGTTTTCTTTACATCCTCTTCACCTTTTTCTTTAGAAGTCTCTTATTCCTTCTGACTTTCCAAAAAAGGTCAAGTTTCAAATTGAATTTGTTGATTTGATGATACATGTTCATGTTCATATTTTCCAACATCATAATTTACAAAATAAGGTACATCAAACGTTACATCTCTACTAATGACTATCTTACATTAATAAGGATCCCACAGCCTGTATCCTTTCACGACATTGTCATACCCAACAAAAACATAAAAAATTTCTTTTAGGTCTAACTTAGAATTTTGATTCTTTGGAATAAAAGCATAAGAATCACAACCAAAAAATTCTTAAATGTGAATAATCACAAGACCGACATGACCAAACTTCATCTGTAATTTTACAATTAATAAAAATTGAAGGTGATTTGTCTACCAAAAAAAACAGAAATAGATACTGCTTCTTCCAAAAACTCCTTCTGCAAGTTTGCATTGTTGATCATGATTCTGGCTCTTTTCATAAAAATCTAATTCATATGTTCAGCAATGCCAATTTTCTAAGGAGTATAGACAATAATTTTGTGTCTAACAATCCCTTCATTATTGAAATATTATGCAAATTATAAGAAAGTAGATTCATCACCATTGTTAGTTCTTAAACATTTAATTGATTTTCCTGTTTTATTTCCAACCATAGCCACATAATTTCATGGATTAATCATCAATAAATGTTAGGAAGTATGATATACCTCCATAAGATAATGTAGGAGATGGTCCCCATAGATCAAAATGAATATACTCTAAAATTCCTTTACTATTATGACTTCTAGTTTTAAATTTACGTTTACATTGTTTTCCATATACAAAATGTTTGCAAAATTCCAAACTCAATGATTTCAAATTAGGATGTAATTTACAATTCATCAGTACCTGAAGTCCTCTTTTGCTCATGTGGCACAATTGCTGATGCCATAGGTGAGTATCTTATTCTTCCTTCTTACGTGCAATCATTGCCTCCCTCACTTCAATAATTTCTTTGAGTCTATAAAAGTTTACGATCTTCTCTACCTTCATAACAACCATAGTGCCCTTTTAAACTTTCAGCACACAATTTTGACCTCTAAACTTGTAGCCTTCTGAGTCCAATACTCCCAAAGAAATCAAATTCTTTCTCAACTCATGTACATGTCTAGCATTAGTCAATGTTAAAATTGTACCATCATACATTTCAATTTTGGCATTTCGCATTCCAACAGTTTAACAAGAAACATTATTACCAATAAACACATAACTACAATTCACAACTTGGCATGAAGTGAACCAAATTCTGTGTGGACTCATGTGATGAGAAGCATCAGAATCTAACAATCAATTTTCATATGGTTGAGAAATATTACAAACATGCATAGCTTCATCTAGCATACCTAATTCAACATATAAAAATTCATCAATCATACTGACTCAACTTGATTTTCTTCCTTATTTGGGTACTCAACAAACTCTTTTCTTTTCCAACAGTGTTTCTTGAGATGCTCCGTTTTGTTGCAATACCAACATTTGACTTTATAGTTATTTCCTTTTGATTTTGAGCTCAAAGAGCTTCTTGCTTTCTCCCCTCTTTCCTTGTATTGACCTCTGGCTACTATGGATTTTCGCATGGAAGTTTCAATGTTATACTTTCTCCATGCTTTTCTAGATAACAAAGCTCCCACAACACAACCAAATTATAAAGATTCGATTGTGATCAAATTGATAGAAGTCACAAAATAATCGCAAGACTCAGGCAAGGAACAAAACCAGGTAATAAATTTATATTCTTCTTCAAAGTAAACATTCATACCTAACAACTGGAAAGTAATTGTATTAAATACATTTATATGTTTTGTTATTTTAGTACACTCCTTCATCCGGAGGCCATACAATTTCCTCTTAAAATAGATTATGCTGGTTAAGGATTTGGTCATATACAAATTTTCCAACTTACCCACGAACATGTTGCTGAGTTCTCTTCAGCAATGTTGAAGAGAACTTAATCCATAAAGCACAATGTGATGGTACTGAGAGATCAGGCATCGAAATCCTCCAAATCCAAATTTGTCATCCCATCAAGATTCTTTTTAACACCATGTAATGTTTTGTGAAACCCTAGTTGCACCAACAAATCTTGTACCTTCAATTTCCACAATGCAAAATTGTTCTTACCGGTGAACTTCTCTACCTTAAACTTAGCATTAGTCATTTTTGGTGGGTGTTTGTTATACTCTTTCCCTGACTATGTAGGGGGGCGATAGCCCCGTAGACGGGGTCTAGGGCAGCACCCCAAGTTTTTATTTTTGGACCCTCTATTAGGTGGGCAGACCTACCTATGGTTTTGTGCATGGATTTCACACATGCTTTTGGGCAAGATGGTGTTATGTCCATGATATTTTGTAGATCTAGTCAAGGGAATTATGGTTATGTTCTAATCCAAGGTTAATGGATTGGGGTTTATGGATGCTTCAACATGTATATATATGTATTGTAAAATTTAAAGGAATATAATCAAAAATTAATCTAGTAGTCTTGGTTTTGGGATTTAGGGGAAAATCTCTATGTATATATGTTTTATGTTTTTATGCTCTCCCCATTGTCTGTTTTCAGTTTTTAGAATTTATATGCAGGTAATTTCTGTAAGGGATAAAACCTACATTTGGTATCAAAGTTGTTTCGGCTTCAAGGGGACGCCTTTGCCGCTGAGGGGTTTTGCTTGGGCTTGTGGTAGACCTTGTTCAGTGGTAGATATGTGAGATCGATTCTTGTGGTGAAAGTAGATGACGAGCAGTGGAATGATAGAGATTGAGAAATTTAATGGTCAAAGTTTTGAGTTGTGGAAACTCAAGATGGAGGATCTTTTGGTGGATAAAGATCATTGGATCACAATAGATACAGGTACTAACACAACAACAATATTAGATAAAGATTAGGTGAAGTTGGATTGAAAGATAAAGAGCACAATACGATTGTGTGTCTCAGATTCAGTATTGCTGAATGTATGAGGGGAAGCCTCGATGAAGGCTTTGTAAAGGAATCCCTTGTTTTGGGGATCTATGTTTAGCAGTTGGAGGTTACATGCAAGGAGCAATTCTGAAACCTCCTACCCAGCGTCGCTTCCCCTAGCTTCGTGGCATGCATGTCACAACCTTGATGTTATCAAAACTCATCAACTAGATGGTACATAGCTCATTTCTCACATCAACCTCACAACTCTGACATCCCAGATCACATCTAGGAGTATTCGGCACATTCAACTCATTTGTTTTGGGGTCAGCCTACCTCCCATGCCTTGTGCTACATTTCTGTCACTTTTTCTGTTTTCACTTGTGGCAATACTATTTTCTTGATTTCTTTGAAAGTTTATTATATTTTACATATATACTAGCTTGTCCTAGCTCCCTTTCTGTTTTCATTGTCATCTCGCTATTATCACATGCATGAAACTGTTTTTGCATGGATGTTCACCCAACAGATGAACTCCATCACCCACATGCATGTTGATTTTTTTGCTGAATCTTTCATTCATTTTTTGCATGCACTATTAATCACTTCTCCTATGACTTATTATCACCATGCATTCACTGACTTACATGATTTCAGTTGCCCGTCGACAAGTCGGGCGAACCTTGGCCCAGGCTCTATCTTCACCAAGGCTGCGTTGTGTAATTTGGGGAAGGGAGGCTCACCTTCCTCTCCAGATTTGTGCATTCCTACCTAGCACTAGCCTCCAGGACTGTTTTACGCATTTCTAGAGGACAATGGATGCCTGGCCAAAGAAATTGCGCAAATATGTCCCTGGGCCAATAGTCCTTCCCAGCTGGAATAGTGCACTGCACAATCTTAGCAGTCAGTAGCTAGATTGGATTATGCATTGGATAGTTCCAGTAGTCAGTTAGTCTCTGAGTAGCCCAGACTATGCCTTGTGCAGTCTTGGTGGTCAGTCTTCCAATCTCCTGGCCAAAATTGTCTAACCTCATGGTCATTCACCGAGGTATGTTGCAAGTCGGTTCTCATGTTCATTTTCATTTTTGACTAATACATTTCTTGCCATGAGCGTTTCCATGTCTCTAGGTATAGCAAGTGTTCATCTTCCTCTCAGATGTACAGGTACAACGGTTTCTAGGCGAGCAAAGACAAATACACTATTCAAAGCACACATGGGGATGAAGTCGATCAAGTGTCTATGGACTTGCCTACCCACGAAGACATCAAGTTGTTCATAGACAAGGACATCAAAATATGACAGTAGCAACATCATAGAAAGTAGCAACATGAAAATTAGTTTAAGATAGCATATCAAATGTAATGAATGTAAGAGGAGGGATGTTGACAACACAAACGTGGGACAAGGTTTCAAGCTCGAGAAGATCCATTGCTGATGAAAGAAACATGGAGACTCTGGTTATGAGGTGATGGTGCGACATGAATACCCTGTGAAGATAGATAATGTAACAAATAAGGAGTTGCATGTGCTGAACCGACAACTCAGGAAGAACATGAAGCTGCATAGATAGACAAATGAGTTGCAATAGGATCAGGAACAAAAATGAGCACAACATGCTCTCATGGATGAAACTCTATCTGTAGAATTTAATGATCCATCCCAACAACTGACATGGAGCAAACATGGTAAGCACCATTCTTGATAACATGCAAGGGATTCAACAGGATGTGTCTCATTGAGTGCACACATGCAATCCAACCCATTCAACACACTCACCAAGGTGAGGCAAGGAAGAAAGTCCAACTCGAGCTTAACATGTACTTCGACGAGTTGATGTGCATGACCACCAGCACACACTTGAAGATTGGCACAGAGACTATGCATCATTTTGTTGTTAGTTTACTCGCACCCAAGAAGACCATGCGCATGTTAGTAGACAAGTTGGATGAAGGAGCCGAACCAATGCACCAGTTGCAACTGAGGCAAGAGTTCACTTTAGCAAGATATCACCATGAGGTGCATGCACACCATCACAGACAACCAAGATTGTCATCAACTCACCACCTTCACAATCACAAGCATGTCAAAGAGTCGGCCTCATCACAATGGACCGAGTTTAGTGATGTCTTGTAAGGCTTTCTCAAGCCATGTTTCTCACATGAGTACATGTGCATTATAATGTTGAATCGTGTCAAGTGTAAGTCAAGTGTCAATAAGTTGATGTAAAAATCATAGAGGAGGAAAAAGGTCATGAGGGTAGTTGAACTATCACAAAGAGGAATGTGAAGGGTCAGCCCACCCTTCACTATAAACATTCCCTCATACCTCATTGTATAGGCTTTTGTCCAGCCAAGATTCTACTAAGAGTATCTTGAAGAAGGCTTGTACAATATTGTAACGCGCCTTCGCTTCTCCACTGCACAGAGCCAGTACATCTCTTTAGAGGAGAAGATGAATGTGGTTGTAACGTTCCACTGTTGGGGCTAAAAGGTTTACATGGATGTATTGTATGATTGTGACTTATACTTCTTTATATAATAAGAGCCAACACATTTGCATGCATATTTTTTTATTGTAGTTGGATTGCTCCGGTTGCCTTAATGATATGTGTTGTTTAAACTACGTACTTGTGTATGAACTAATTTGTATGCAATTGTATGAATATTATTGTTAATGTGTTGCATATGCTGTTAATGTTATCACCGTCTCTATCAACTGCTCTTCCGGACATCAAACAGACCTTTCACTTGAACCTTGCTATAACAACCGCCGCACTTGTCTCAGACTAATTCGTGAGTGTTGTACATGATATCTTACCTTGTATGATGTGACTTCGACATCCGAGTGGACTAGTCTGCCATAAGTTGTGCATGTCCTTCCTATTGTGTGTTCCTAGCCAAGTTGGGACTAATCCCTTTCAACCTGAAACTCAATGCCACCTTCCTCTCCCTTCAAAGCGTCATAACCTCTCATACACTCTTCTATGACTCACTACATCAGTCACATCCTTGCTACTGACAGAGGTATCTTACACCCTTTGTGTGACATCACAGTCAAGGCATTACCTTACAACCCACTGTTGGGACTCCTACACCAAACGGTATGAAGGTCTAATTAGGACTTATTACCGGGGAGATCCCCTTGACATGTTGGCGGGTCCAACACCATCAACAAATTCTTTCTTTTGTATCAAGGGTTAGTGTTAAAATTCATAATCTACATGACAGTAAGTAAAACATTGCTTTCGTCCAATCATACATCAAGCATCGTTAGAAGTTTTCTGATTATGTATTAGGAATTAGCTTTGTCTATGCACTGCTTTTGTTGATTTGTCATTTTTTCCAATATTTCATTTCCATTATATTTTCAAGTCATTCCATACTGTTTTGTATTGTTTTTGTCTAGTTATATTAGAACCTTAGAAAAATAATTTTATTACTTCTTACGAAATTGTAAGTTCTTTTATGTGTACTCGTTGTTGTTTGCACTATTGAAATATTCCATCTAAACAAGAAAATTATGTATGCTAGAATTTGGGCTTAAAGAAGCCTCTTCGTAAGATGCTTTAACATTTTATACTCTTTTCTTTAGATGTGAATGTTGATTTCCATATTTGACATTCTACTCATTTGTTTTTATAAGATTATGTTTCAATTTCCTGTGCAATCTTAGTGTGGTTTTTTGTGCTACAACATTATGGCACACAAGGTTGTTTTGCAATTTACATTTGTTGTAATATATTGGATCATCTGTATTAGTGGCAATGCTATTTACAACATTATACATTGGAATCCAAGTGTTCCAAGCACTTTCTCTTACTATGTATATAATTTCCTTAGGAAGAGAGGAGAGTGTTGGGTGTCCCTTACAGGCATAGTCCTTTGCATCACAAATGCTCACCCATATCTCACTTGACCTTTAAATTTGTGCTTGTGGTCTTTTGACTCTTGTGTGATTTTGTTCAGGTCAAGTGGGATGAAAATACATCGAAATTTAGCTGACTTATATTATTTTTCCAATGGGTTTTTTGTAGGTTCTAACTCTTGATGCTATGTTTTCTGATTTTGGACATTTCTCCCATTGTAAGTTAAGGTAAGTAAATATTCTTTTCCCAATAACTTCATATATCAACATTTAATATTCTAATACATTGATTTTTTAGTATGTTACCGTAGATATCTTTCACAAGGCTAGTATATCCTACTTGATTCTTGCATATATAGGCGAGGCTACGTTTTCTCCAAACATATGGGACCTTAAAAGAAATTTCTACAAGGCGATCCTAGGTAAATCTTAAGTGTTGATTTTTTAAATCTTGTATGGGAGTAGAAATCCATGTTCTAACAAATTCAATATGTATTTTCAATGGATAACTCAACAAATCCAAAAAAAATATTAAATAAACTAAATAAAGAACCATGAATTAAACCATACTTGCAATGTTGAAAAACCTAGAGCTAAATACACTCAAAATTCAACACAGACTAATTGCATAATATATTCTTTAGTAAATGCATATACAAAATTAAAAATAGATCTCATCCCATTAAATCGGAATTTTCCAAAAAATTTCTCCCTATAAAATTGTCTTGTATGTACAACTAGATATTATTATCCTTGCATGGCATTCTCATGGTTTCACTAGGTTTGCAAAGTAAAGACATTTCCCAAACAGATTATTGCTTTTTCATAGGATCTTTAAAACTGATATTTAGTTTTATGATTTCTTTAGTTACTCTTTTCTTGCATTCATATTCACAATAAACCAATTATACGGAAGATCTCAACAATAGAAACTAAATACTAGTAGGATCATAAAGATACATCTAAACAAGAACACAAACATTTACCTTGGGAAAGCCCTCATAGGGAAAAACTCCAAAACCTTAGACAAATTCTTCAATTCATCAAGAGACACACCTAGATATTTTAGTCAATCACAAGGTAAAATTTACTAGCATATTAGAATTGGTCAAACTTGGTCTAATTGCCTCCTAGTCAAATTAAACAACTTCTCAAGAATTTCTGCCTGATATAGTTTGCCAGGGAATAAATTTCAATCGCTTCTACACCTAAGAATATAGGTCCTATTTTCCTACTTTGCCTCACAAAAATTAGGCCCTTTTTTCACATGTGCGAGGTCACAACAAAAAGATATCTCTACTTTTGTCAGGTCAGATGTGTGTGAGAGAGAGAGAGAGAGATAGAGAGAGAGATCTTCATACGTTTTCATCCTTCTTGCCTCCTTTTCTTTTGATGCCCAGAAGATATCTTTCCCATTGTAATCTAGATTTTGCCAAGGAGAGGAGGTCGATTTCCTTATATATACATTTTTGGTTGGCCAAATGGGTGCCTCTTTGACTGGGGATGACTTGATAGGAGGGACAATTAAGCTTGTTGGGAAAACCCAACAACTTTAGATAAATTCTTCAATACAACAAGAGACACGGCTAGATATTTTATTCAATCACAATGTAAAACTAACCAGCAAAGTAGACTTGGTCAAAATTGGTCCAACTTCCTCCTAGTAAAATTAAAGAGTTTCTTAAGAAATTTGCGTGATCTAGTCTGGTAGGGTAGAAATTTGGCCTGCTTTTGCACCCAATAATCTCAGTCTTTTTGCCCAATATGCCTAAGAAAAATTTTCCCCTTCTGTCACACATGTGAGGTCACAATAGAAAGATGGATCCACACATCTAATGTCCATAAGATATATTTTCTTGTGTAATACAAATTGTGCCAAGGAAAGGAGGTCGATTGCCTTATATATACATTTCTTCTTAGATGAATGGGTGCCTCTTTGGAGGCCAACTTGACTAAAAGGGACAACTGGGCTTGTATGGTGGAAAAAAATCAAATATCAAAATTCAAAAATTTTCTTTTGAAATAGGACATGACGAACATGCCTTTTATTTTCTCTTTCGAGAAGGACATGAAAAAATGCCTTATATTTACCATTACATATGCATCAAGGGCTAAAAGCATTAATTATGAAGATTGACCATAGCTACAAAATTCAACACAGATATCCACTTGATGTAGCCTCTATAGAAGCTATTCAAAATCCTTGACTAACAATATATACAAAATTTGTCATACATGAACGATATCATTGATTCTTCTATTTTGCAAGAGAAATCGCCCAGAAACATGCCTCTTTATGGCATAGACAATCTTCATCTAGTTTTAATAACATGGGATATGATGCAAGTGTACAATGGATCTATTTTACATCAAATATGTAGTGATTCCAAAGCCTTCAAAATACATTGAATCTTACTACAGGAAATGCATGAACATTGCTAAGAAAGTTCATCCTGCATCATGTACTGATTTCTAGAGCTAGTCACTTTTTTCTATATATATTGAACTATTTGATATACCATATTGGCATAGCATATAAATCATGTTAATTCTCATCATACTGTTCTACTATATCCAGTTCATTAGTGACATCCATTCTTGCAACAAAATGTAAATTAGCAGTACTAGAATTACATGCTTTTCTTGTTGAGAAATATTTTCAAAATTGGCTTCCTCAATAGGATAATAATGTAGCTTCTCGGGTTCTCTTCCTTATCCATCCTTATACCACCCCTTAATATAGCTCAAAGTTAAATGTGCATGGTGTTAGGCTCAATCATTTGTCAGAAGTGGGGCTCTAGTATCAGTTGGATCTCATTACTTCTTAGTATTGCAAATATTTCAGAGAGTAACTTATGGGGGGAAGGCTCCATTCCTTGTAATATTCATGAGGTTGGAAAAAAACTTGCCTCCTTCTAGTTTGAGTGCTCTAAAAAATTTTGAACGATTATGGGAACATAAAACATTTTACATGTGCTTGTGAGGGATATTGAAATAATTGTGGTAGCAATACCATTTATAATTCTTCTCAATATTTCCATTTCCTACAATTTTCTCCAACAGTACAACTGTATCCTTCAATCTAGTGGGGAACTCCAAACCCTATATTATCAAAATCTATAATGCTATGAATAATGTCAACATTGGTTGCAATTATCTATATTGTCTAAATTCTCCCCTCGTGGTATCTACAGGTTATGAACTTCATGAATTCTTACATTATGCTCATATAAGAATCTTATAAGAACAAGAATATTCAAATCACCATGCTAGTTCCTCACTGTCAATTTGTTTATGCATTCTTGATCTTTATGCAAATTTTCCAATTGATTGCATTCTTCTTTTCCTTTGAATGTCTTTTTCATCATGTACACACAACACTATACTCATAGTTAACATGTTCTGAGAAAAAATAACTATTTCTACTATTTTTGATGATACAGGACGTTCTCCATGCATATTAGAAATAGGTGTAGCATCTACCCCAAACTAGTAGTCTATCCCGATAATTAAGTTGGTCATTGGACTTGTAACAGTTCTAGATGTACCTGGGAAAGACATTGTTGCCATTATTGGGACAAAATTCATAGCAAATTCTTGTGATCCAAATGTGTTTCCTATGTTTTGACTTTGCTTATTATAAGATGTTACATTACAATGCACCACAACAACCTTCACGCAACATAGGGTATGCATGTGATCTTTTTCTTTGTCCTTTATGTCCTTAAACTTGTAACACTTTTGCACTTTCTCATTAAAAAAATAGAGAATACCCCTAGAATTTACTCTCTGTTGACATACTTTTAAGCATAAACTAATTTCCCTAAAGCCTTAAGCACAAATTTTCAAACCTGACTTCCTCAATGTTGCAAACATTTAGTGGCATGCCTACTTGTGGATCATCTGAGCCCCTACCCACTTTGACTATTTGTGGCTAACCAAACTATCTACAACCTTCTTTATAATTTAGCTTTGTGACTACTTGTTCCTTGATAAAAAGTTTACTTGATTCATCTTCTTGAAGTTTCTTGGGTTTCTTTTCGATTCTATTTTTTTTTCCAGATTTGGACAATTGTGAATTGTTATACTTTCTCCCTATAGAAAATGCATATCAAAGTTTGCCTATTATGCTAGATTCTGAGAAATTCAATGTTATGGCTGCCTACAAGTCATTCCAAACATATTTTTTTAAATCTTGAATCCTTCACATTTTTAGCAAATAAGCTATTTTTTCCACATTTCAACATGATTCCACTAGCTGTTTCAGCAAAAATAGTTAGTTAAACTAGAAAATAAAATGCTTTCAGTGTCCAACAAAGAATGTAAACATAGCTTCAAACTTAAAAGCTATGTGATTTACCACATTGATTAGGGATCTCAGGGCTTCGACAAAGTTCTGTCATTTTGATTGGCCTCCAGCCTTTCGACTTCGAGTTGGAGGAATTCAAATACCGGGAGGCCACACCAAGAAAAACTACAATATCGATGCAATTTCCTTTAGTAAAAGTACTCCTAAATAGATCTATAACATTTTTCATTTTCTCTTTCCTTGACTTCCTCCATGATATTGGTTGCCCCACTTTAGCGGCTCTGTTATTTGAGCTAATGTTACCTGATTCTTCATTTTTATGGGTGGAAAGGAAACACCATCTTAACTAATTTTTCCATTCAAAACTACAGTCTGCTGGATAGCAAGGAGAATAAAGTCAACCTCCTTTTCTCTGAATTCCATACATTCAAATTTTCTTTTCCTACTCGGATTATCATTCATAGTATGTTGATTGTCTTGTTAGACACAAATTTTCACAAATTTCAAATTTTCTCAAACAATTGGTAGGTACGCTCCATTGTCCTACTATTAGTCAGAGAACCAATCAATGAATTACACCAAAAATTGTGAGCATTTAAACAATCTCGGTGACCACTCATAAATAGTTTGCTTGGATATTCATTTAAGATCCTTCTCAACCATGGCTTCTTTTAGGTGAAAATAAGCCATCCAATAGTGGATCCATCTCCACCATACTCATTGCATATCATGCTACTCATCTTTATTGGAAATAATATACAATAATTTGTACAATCAGGAGAAAATACCCTTGGCATTGTTTGCTAGTATACGATAGACATGTTTGGAAGTGTGAGGGGACAAATTGTAATATAAATACATTGATTAAAACCTATGGCTATCATAACATTGAGAAATTAGTACCAGCATGCTTATTTTTAATGCTGCAAGAATTTCTATCCATATCCAATTTGATTATATCTTGTTGTTGTTCAAATGCATATAATTAGAAGAGAATGGATATCAAATCTCTTCTCTCCATAGCGAATTTGAGCATATCCTTTTGTTGTTGCAGTGAAAACATTTAGAAGAGAATGGATATCAAATATTTCCTACTTACTGTAGCGCAATTATATCTAAATTAGTTTTGGTACATTTTTTTGGAGATGGAAACTCATCCTCCTTCATTTATAAATGTTGAGCACAATTTGAGAAAGGGAAAATGCACTAAAATGAAAATAAATGCAACAATTACAGTGAAATAATAATAATAATAATAAAATGAAAAGTGTGTCAGATTTCAAATCATATAATTTTTTATTTAGAAAAATAAACTCTAAAGCTAGTATCTTAAGATTTGAAATCTTTAATCAAATAGAAAAGTTGAGCTGCACTTGTGTACAAATTCATATTGCTCGAATATATTGACAGTGAAAACGAGCTAAATAGAAACGATTGAATAGATCTGACAAGATATTAACAGTGCTAATTCTAGTTAAGATATATCCATTGAGTTATTTTTTATTAAGTTAAGAATAGGGGCTGCATGATTATATATTTTACATAATACAAATATTATGTCATTATCTGTCAAACATTTTGTTTTTTAAATCAATGCCTATATATTCAATTTCAAGTATTTCCATAACATATGTCAATTATTTAAAGGGTTCTAGCTTAATGGAAGATAACTTGCCTTATCAATAAGAGGTTGGTGGTTTGATTCCATTGTGCCCTGACATCAATTAATTAATGATATTTCTATTTTTTTTTAATTAAATAATTTCAACAGTGAGATATTTTTCTAGATTCATTGATTTATATTGCCTCTAAAGAAACAAAAGTGATATTGTATTGTTTTTAAATATAATTGTTTATTGTCTCTAGAGAGACAATAGTTAGGATTAAAGATATATTGTCTCTATAAAGACAATGTCTTTAATCTCAACTAATGTCACTCAAGAGACAAAACTGAAGTTGTCTCTTAAGAGACAATAATGTTTATGTTATATAATGTCTTTACAGAGACAATTTTTTAAGACAATAATTTGAGACACTCCCTTAAAGACAATATTTAAGACAATACACAAAACTGAAGTTATCTCTTAAAAGACAATAATGCTTGTGTTATATATTGTCTTTATAAAGACAATATTTTAAGACACCAGCTTAAAGACAATATTTAAGACAATACACATTTTTTTGTCTCAAGTTAAGACTTTATATATATCTAAAAATTGTTTCAAATATTGCCTTAAACCCCCTCTATATTGTAGTGATTATTGCATCTACTCACACGGCTTTAATTCTATAAAGATAATAAATTCCTTAGAGGAAACCTTGATTCCAAATGTACCCAAATATTTTATTCTAGGTTTTCTTTTAGAAATATTGGATCTTGATTATCTTCCATAGTGTCATGAAAATCACTTGTACATGTTGTCTTTTAGAAACACTTCTGAGGTCTTGGTTTTGAATGGTTTTCATTAAATTTTGAAGAGTTTTTGGATTCGTCTTTGTTTTATTTAATAATGATAGGAGAGATACATATTGAATTGTTCTCACCTATTAATGATATTTCGTTTCCCTCTCTATGTAGATTAATGATATTTCATTCCTCACTCTATGTAGCAATAGAGATTGACCTTCTTGATTGTAAAACCTCGTCCTCCTCCAACATCGAATTTTGAAAATAATTTTAGGCACTCCTTACTTATTGATATTTTATTTACGAGGCATCGAATTTTGATCAAAATAGACACGGGACTTATTAATATTTTCATTATGAGGCATCGAATTTTGATCAAAATGGGCATACACGAGAGATTGTGTCAGGCTATTGGATTAACATGTTTCAACCTATGTTCCGGCTTAACTAATTGAGTTTGGGTATCATATCATAAGAGGAAATTTAAATTTTATTTTAGGTAACATAGCATAATAACGAAAAGAAGAGACAAACTTTCATAAAGATGTAACGTTCCACTTATCTATTCATCCATTTGAACCACAGATCATAATAACATAATATTAGAAGACCAACTTAAAAAAAAAAAACAAAAATAGTTTTTTACTTATCTATTTATAAATAGGGAGTGAGGGAATTCAACTAGGAGAATGACAATCACGTCCAGTTTTCCCCCTCGAGCCTTCTCATTTTATGGAAAACTTTATCAATAATGAACTAACACAGTCAAGAAATCATCGACTTATTAGCACTTCTTCAGGTTTCTACAGGCCACCAACCAACTCAGGAGTTCCCAAACTAGCAGTGGCTTTCCTCCCTCAATGAAGTCCTGTTCATGGTCACAAGCATACAGATTGATTATCCTCCTTTGGACCTCCTCAAACTAGGAACCAAGTCTTCAAGGTTTTTTCTTCCCTCTCCCCTCTTGGCTACCTTTTCCCCCAAATCAAAGTATTTATCTTTTAAGGAGAGGAATAATTGTCTTGTAGTTGTTTGGTAAAATGAGAATTTTGAGATATGGTCTTTTCTAATGAATTCTCCTTTCCTATGAATTCCAAGGCTTTCTATACCTTTTAGAGTAAATTAAAATAAAATTTAAACACTATAATTTTTCACTAGGATTTCCATTTAGCCCCTGATTTACCAATTATGTGTAGTAAAAAAAATGGTTTATGATGACACGATGACTAACTCTTCTTTTAAATGCGTTCGAGATGTCAGCAAGTAATAATTGCAAAAAATATCCTCCTTCTAATAATTGCAAAAGAAATTAAAAATCCCCATTTTTCACGCAAATCCTTTGGTATATATTACAATAGTTAAAAACATTTCCATTTCCTGCAACATCACTATGAAATAATTTTTAAATTGGAAAATGATTAAAGAAATACAGCAAATAAACTCTTCCACTTTAGTGGTTACCTTCTTATGAATTCAAAATCACTGGTTATTAATCTCAAATAATCTCTCTTCTGCTTCGCAACCAACAAAAGCTTCTCTTGTCCTTTGCAACCATCTCTCTTCTGCTCTACAACCAACAAAAACTTCTCTTCTGCTTTGCAACCAACGAAAACTCCTCTTTTTCTTTGCAACCAACAAAAACTGCCTAGAAAAATAGACATAGTAAAAATGAGGATACTAGTATTAATCACATACTGTAAATTGAGTAAATTGGAAAATTGTAATTTAAAAGAAACACCAAGCACTTGTTTAAATAATCTACATTAGAGAATAATCTCATGGGAAAAACCATGGGTTAACAATATCATGAGAGCTCCACTATTAGGTTATATGAGAATGTAATTTCCAAGCTAAAAAGCAATGAGGGGTGGTCGAAAGATATTAAATGTAATATTGGATCTAAACAAGGTTTTCCCCTCTCTGTCAGGCCAGGGTAACTCCAGAATGAGTGAGCGAGAGAAAACTGATTATCTTATTCATTAGGTAACATACATTTATATACATAAATATGACGGATCAGTTCATCTTTTGGATGACTGTCTAGTTCACCCATCCGTTTCGGATTAGGTGTCAACATTCCCCCCCTTAATTTGAAGGGATGTTGGTGAGTCCAAGCATCATTCTGAATATTTCAAGTTTTTCTCTTCCAAGCTCTTTGGTGAAGATGTCTGCAACTTGCTCATTTGTGGAACAATGGCGGAGATGGATTGTTTTGGCCTCAACATGATGTCGGATCAAATGATATTTAGTATTGATATGCTTTGTACGATCATGAAACTTTGGATTCTTGGCCAACTTTATTGCAGAGGTGTTGTCAATCATGAGTGGAGTTGATTGTACTTGTTTCACCTACAAATCTTCAAGAATTTTTCTGAGCCACACAATTTCTTTTGTTGCTTCAGCTGCTGCCACGTATTCTGCTTCTGTTGTGGAATCTGCTGGAACTGATTGTTTGCGTGATCTCCAAGAGACAGCTCCTGATCCAATACTCATAGCATATCCTGAAGTAGATACTCCAGTTTCTTTGTCTCCATCGAAGTCTGAATCAGAGTATCCAATCAAGCTGAAGTCGTCTACCTGTGTATACTTGATTCCAAGGTCTTGAGTTCCCTTCAAGTGCCTTAGAACTCTTTTTGCAGCAGACCAATGTCCCTCACAAGGCTTTTGCATAAACCTAGAGAGGATTCCAACAACAAATGAAATGTCTGGTCTAGTAGTAGTGAGATAGATGAGACTTCCTATAAGCTATCTGTACTTTGTTGCATCCTCAAATTCCTTTCCTTCAATAGATGTGAGCTTTAAGTTTTGTTCCATTGGAGTAGAAAGAGGATTGCACTCTGTCATGCCAAATCTGTTTAACAAATCTCCAATGTATTTCTTTTGAGAAAGAAATATGGATTTTGAGATGTTGGGTTACTTCAATGCCAAGATAGTAATGAACATAGCCCAAATCAGTCATTTCAAAACTTTTTCCTAATTCTTTCTTTATGGATGCAATATAACTTTCATTGTTCCCTGTCATTAAAAGATCATCTACATATACCACAAGATATACAACTGTTTTGCCAACTTTCTTGACAAATAAAGTTGCATCATCAAGATCAAAATGATTGAAGTTGAGTTTCAGAAGATGCTCAGTTAGCTTTTCATACCAGGCTCGTCGTGCTTGTTTGAGGCCATACAAGGACTTCACAAGTTTGCATACTTTATGTTCATGTCCTTTCACAACAAATCCTTCAGGCTGGGACATAAAAACATTTTCTTTTAGATCTCCATTCAAGAAGGCAGTTTTTACACCCATTTGATGGACTTTCCAACCGTTCTGAGTTGCTAGTACAAAGAGTGTCCGGATGGTGGCCCATTTTGCTGTGGGGGCAAAAGTTTCCTCATAATAGACCCTTCCTTCTGTGCAAAACCTTTTTGCACAAGCCTAGCTTTGTGCTTGTCAAGTGAGCCATCAGCTTTGTACTTGTTCTTGTAGACCCACTTGCAGCCAATTGGTTTGTTTCCAAATGGAGGATCAACCAGCTTCCAAGTGTCGGTCTTTATGAGGGCATCATACTCCTTTTGCATTGCTTCTTTCCATTCATCATGAGAAGCAGCTTCTTTAAAGGAAGTTGGTTAAAAATATGTAGACAAGTTCAATTCACAATCATAAGAAACATCCATATCAACAGGTGAATTAGAGTCATCTACATCACCTCCATTTTGTCGATTTGCATTTCTAGTTCCTGTTTTTCCAATTTCATCAGGATGAACACTTTCAAGTGTCTTTGTCAGCCACTTTGGGGGACCTTTCTGAGATGGTCCAGGCTGCTCTGTTGATTGAGTTGGGAGTGAATCAAGATTGAGTCTCCCAATTCTATCAATTACATCACTTAAAGCATCATCCGTTGTTGGAGTTTCAGATGGGGGTGAATCTTCTTCAGAAGAAGATTCCACATGTTGATCTAGTATAGGAATCCCCCCTTCAAGATGTGGAATCTGATTTTCAAATTCTTGAAATGATTTCATTTTTGCGAATCTATCCAAGCGATCAAGTTGCCGCTCAACAACATTGTCAGATTTGGATGATTCAAGAAAAATTACATCTCTAGATATAAAAAACTTTTTATTTTCTTCATCATAGAGGTGGTATGCATTGGAGGTATTTGAATACCCCAAGAAAATACACTTACGACTTCTAGCACCAAGTTTGTTTCTATGTACCTTTGGTATCAAAGCATAACAGGTGGAACCAAAAATCCTGAGATGTTGACCGAAGGAACATGTCCATACCACAATTCATAAGGAGTCTTGTTTCTTATAGCACTAGATGGACATCTATTCTTTATATATGCAGCACATAGAACAACATCAGCCCAAAACATTATCTTTACA